>RPOG01002685.1:0-13176 GCA_008086565.1 Thalassoma bifasciatum
GCAGGTGGAGGGTATAAACTCAAATCCCACGCCAGGTCGGAGTTTGTACGCGCAGGTTTCATGTCAGACGAGAGCGCAGTGCAGCGAGGAAGATCCGTCTGAGCGGAGGTCATATGAGTGCAGTGAGTTTTCAAACAGACCCAACAGAGGTTCATAGATTAATATTTACATAGTTAGGATAGTTAGAATAGATACACACCAAGAAAGTGTCTAAGATTTCACTCTTCTGCTGCCAATCTCTGTAAAATACATGGCATGTGAAAATGCAGCGCGTTCTGTCAGCTCATCCCTTCATCTCACATTTTTTTTTACCTTTAACGAGTCACTTTAAAACTTTAAAAAGCCATTTTCTGTGATTAAAACATTTCAAAGTTCACAGCTGAGTGAAAAAGTTGACTATTTATTAAAAAAAGACATTTATTTACATGTGATCACAACTGAACGGCTCGAAATAATCAGAAAACTCCGCTCCACCCGCGTGTCATAGTGCAAAAGCGTCACATTTCATCGTCATTTCTGATCACAAATAAAGTTAATAAATAAGTATTAAGGTTCACCAATTTGCACTCCTGCATAATGAAAATGTTTTATCAACATCAGACACGGTGCAGGTCCGTCTGTTGCTCCGTTATCTATCCCTGAACCTGAGGCAGTGAGCTCACCCTGAACCAAAACAGCTACCACAGCATCCTGCAGCACCATGCAATACCCTCTGGTACGAGTCTAGTTGGTCAGGGGTTCATCTTACAGCAAGATAATGACCCAAAACAGAAGTCCACGCTGTGTCAGAAGTATCTTGTGAAAAAAGAACAAGCTGGTAAAGTTGAAAACATGGAGTGGCCAGCACAGTCTCCAGACTTAAACCCCATTGAGCTGGTTTGGGATGAAATGGACAGAAGAGTGAAAGAAAAGCAACCCACAAGTGCCACACATTTATGGGAACTTCTGCAACAGACATGGGAAGAACTTTCTGAAGAATATTTGATTTCTATTGTAGAAAGAATGCCACGTGTGTGTTCAGCTGTTATATCTGCCAAAGGTGGCTACTTTGATGAGTCAACAGTTTAGAAAACATTTTGGTCTATAAATTGATTCCATAATTTCTTTTTTGACTCCAATTGCTTATTTGTACTATGCTTTGACGTCTGAGTGCAATGAGACATTGAACGGCATCATTTTCAGTAAAAACACTGGAAAATAAGGGGTGTTCTAAAACTTTTGACCGGTAGTGTATATATATATATATATATAGAAAGATAGATAGATAGATGGATGGATGGATAGAATAGGAGTGCAACCCCCTAAACCCCTTGATTAGTTGAGGAATAAGCATGATACACACTCCAAAAATCAACAAAGTTCAGTTTTCTGACCTGAGAGACACAACAGACACAGAAAGATCCTCTCCATCCTGGTGCTCCTCTAAGGACTGTGCAGGACCATAAAGACCAGGACCAGCTGCCCGCACATAAGTCTGCTCATTTTGTTATTATTTTTTTTGATTATCAAATGAACCCTGCCAATGACTCCAAATGATTAACCTGATTTCCATGGGATTTGACTACTACTTAGGTAAGGATTTTCATAAACACAAATGCGTTACTGAGGTAAGTCAGTGTCAGACCTGCGTAACGCTCTGATGTTATGACACTGTGGCTATTTTCCAAACTACACTTGTAGTTCCTACTGATTTGGCAGAAACTCAGTTTGGAAGTAACAGTATGCCAAACCTGCGAGATCTTGGAGTTACTAAAAATTTCTGGATGTCCTTCTGATCCAGGAAAATTTCTCAGTATGCAGCAGACCAGTCTACCTGGCATACTGTTTCCCAGAATGCACGGTGCTACTCCTGTTTGTCTGTCCAGGGGGAATTTGGTCATAGTCAAATGATGGTAATCTACTGGAATAAATCAGCACAACTACAACACAACAACACTCATGTTAGACGGTCCGTGAGATTGAAGTGAAGAGACAGCAAAGTTTCACTGGTAAATGCTTCATTTCATATCATAAAAGAGGTGTTTACTTCCACCAAATTCATCAAACCTTGTATAAATCACTTATCCACTCTTTTTTTTTCAGACAACAGCCTACATGGGTGACGCAGTTTTTCCATCAGTTGTAAAAAAAAAAAAAGGAAAAAGTTGGTCCTTTTCAGGTTTGTTTTCAATAAGTGATAACTGTTAGCATAAGAATAAAAATGATGGTGTTTTTGCTTAAATAAATTTCTATACCTTTTCAAAGCTCATAAAAACAGGGCCCTGAAATATCACCCTAAATTTGTTGGTTTTCTAAATGAATTTAGAATTTTCCTTGGACCACTGAAAATGATGAAAAGACCAAAAACACATGAAAACATACAATTTCTTGAAATAATTCCTTGTTGAAATATAATCACTGTTCCCTACCTTCGCTTAACCTCTTATGCTCCACTGGGGAGTTGGCAACCGGTATACTGGTCATCAAAGTAGAAACAGTAAAGCCTTTGTCAAACATCAGAATAATTTACTGCATACCCCGAATGTTTAGTCTCCTTTAAACCAGAGTTCCAGAACCAGAATCCAGAGTTCAAACATGTCAAAAGTGTTTTTATCAAATTATTCCAAGTGGTGAAATTTCTCCTGGAAAGTCTGTGGCTTCAGTCTCATAGCATTTCCTCCTCAATGTGAATCTGGCAAAACTTGGCACATTTTCTTTCCTTAGACTTCTGGCTACAAGACAGAAGTGTCCCCATCTCGATACACAGAGACTTGATGCCAGGAGAGCCTAATTCATACAACAAGTGCTCTCTGCTTGACTGGTTAGTAGCCCTAGCTGATGCTGTGTAGTGCCCTCCTAACAGTCTTGTTCATCAGCTATCAGCCCTGACAATCACACATATACAGTAACCAACAACCTTACCATTCACACAAAGCCTGACATAGCTTGATAGCCGAAAAATTGATTTTTCTGCTGTGTGTTATCATTTATATTGATGTGCGCAACAGGAGCAATCTGTGACCAAGAGCTATGATTTCAGAATTTTTAACGAACCTTTTCACAGAGAGAACCAAGTTGACAACAAAGAGGACACTGGGCATTGATACAGCTGGTTGTAATTGTGGGAAGTCATCAGACTAGACTGTAGTGAATGAGAACAGATCTGCTGTTGTTCGTCACCTGAGACTAAAAACTCTCTAACTCTATAAAAGTTTCACCGTCCTAGAAATCTCAAATTTTACCCAGATGTAGATGACAAGGAATAGAAGTGATGTGGTGGATGTCTCATGTCTGGCATGAAGCATCTTAAGGTGAACGATGTTGAAAAATTGGTTNAAGAGCTATGATTTCAGAATTTTTAACGAACCTTTTCACAGAGAGAACCAAGTTGACAACAAAGAGGACACTGGGCATTGATACAGCTGGTTGTAATTGTGGGAAGTCATCAGACTAGACTGTAGTGAATGAGAACAGATCTGCTGTTGTTCGTCACCTGAGACTAAAAACTCTCTAACTCTATAAAAGTTTCACCGTCCTAGAAATCTCAAATTTTACCCAGATGTAGATGACAAGGAATAGAAGTGATGTGGTGGATGTCTCATGTCTGGCATGAAGCATCTTAAGGTGAACGATGTTGAAAAATTGGTTATAAAAAAATTGAAGAGGGAAAAAAAGCAGTTTGAGCCGCATTTAGCCTGATATGTACTTTAGCCATATATCAAAACACTAAATTTTCAGATACTAAAGCTGCAAATCTTTCAAATGAGGTGACACTGATGAATTTTGACCTTATGGCTCTAGAGCTGTAAACTCTGAATCATACTGGCACAGACTGGCTGTCTACTCTTCAAGGGATCGACCAGCTATGTGCGAATATTTTGTATTTGTCCAGTCAATAATTTGATCGAGGATATTTGATTTTGTATTGTTTGTTTGGCATTTGTAGCTGCTGCCATAACTTTGTGCTGTATGTCTGATTACAGTACATGACTGCAACACAGTGGAGCACAAACAGCGTCAATGCTGTGAAGCAGGGGCAGCCGGTCCAAGCCAGCGTGATCTGCCAGTCAACGCAGTGGAGTGTAGACTTGTCTTTGGTTGACTAGAAGATGTACAGAATGAGCATGGGATGTGCTTCAAACGCACAACAAAGACAGGTCCCCCAGGTGGAGTTCAACTTTCCAGAGCCAGGTGGAGCTGACGAGGGCTTTAGTGCTTCAGACCAAGATCTCTGAATGAAGTCAGGAGGTTGAGGAGTAGAGCCAAGAATGAATTTGAACCTCACAGTAACCTTTACAAACAACTGCATGTTTTCTTTCAGTCACATAACTAAAAACACAGCAGCTGGTGACAGATGTGTGTCCTTGTGCTGCAGAGTCCACATACGGATACATATATCTGAGTGGAGGAAAGGTCGTGATTGACTGAGAGATGAATAAAGAGCCATGTGACTAGAAATCAGGAGATTTACTGAGATCATCTTCACTGGTGCATCTTTAAGAAAACTGACTGCTCTTGAAGGCACTCTTTACTTACCTACAGTTGTGCCTAAAAGTTTACACCCCCTCCAGCAGAATTTGCAGATTTTTTTGGCCTTTTCTCAGGAAATATGAATGGTAACACAAAAACCTTTCTGTCACCCATGGTTGGAGGTTGGGTGAAGACATTTATTAACAAACAACTGTGTTTACTCTTTATAAATCGGAATGACAATAGAAAGTTCAAAAATGACCCTGTTCGTTTTTTTTTGTACACACCAGTGGCGGTTGCTAGCCTTGAAAGGAGGGGAAGCTCTTTTTTTTCTGGCCTGCATCATAAATGTGTTATTTATACGTAAATTCCACCCTCCGTTCCTTTTCAAGAAAATGAGCTGTGACCCTATCGTACCAGCTCGGCGTCTTTTCCAGGGACTTGACCAGTGTCCTCTCAATCGCCAACAGAGTTCGGCTGCTTAATTGGCCCATTGTGTTGCGGGTGTAAGACTTGAGCTGTCTATGCTCCTTGGCATAGACCAGCTGTCCACACTCTGGCAGTGTAGCTTGGAAGTCAAGGACATCAGTAAATGTCATTTTGTTCTGTACATGTCTCAGAGAAGGAGAAGATTAATACAAAGGAGTGTGAACAGCTACTAGAGCATAAGTAGAAAACCTGTGAAGCCTAGACAGACAGTGCACCTATGTCGTGGTGCGTGGATTAACATCCAGTCTGCAGCAAAGCGCTTTGACTGTCTGCCTGTATGTGATGTAACCATGGGCAGCAGGCTCTCATGTCCACTGTGAACCCTCCTCACTTATGATTACAAGGCTCTGGTATGTCCAGAAAACGTCCGAAAAAGACATCATTGAAACTTTCATTCTGCACTTGTTAAAGACGTCTTTCTACATGGATTGGGGTAGGTTTAACGCCATCATAGAGGAAGAGAGAGTGTGTATGTTGTGTAACTTTACAGTCTTTGATGACTGAAGGGTTTACTTTTTAGAAAGATGTCTTTGGTTAATGATGATTTCCTCTGGCTGGATGACTATGAGTAATTGAAGTGCTGTTTCAGAAAAGGAACTTTTGCCACAGCCATTCACATCTGCAAAGCCTGGAGATGACTGTCCTGTTTTCTTCCAAGCGAAAAAAACGTTAAGGCAAATCTGTAACTGTTTTGAATATTGTTGTGAATCACTGCTATGTGATCTCTGGTGTCTTATAAACCCATGAGGGTTGGGCACTTATGTGTGTGATATGTAAATAAAATAAAATACATACAAACATACATAAGCCCACATAATCATGTGTATTTATTGATTTAAAACTAGAACTTTCAGTTTAGGACACCTGTAGACAGAGATAGTTTGGCTTTATCTAAAAGGCTCATTTGAATATTCAAACATAATAAAATGACCAGGTGGTAGCTGGTATTTGTGTTGTGGAGGATTTCTATTAAGAAAGGATGAAGAGTACATTAGAAGTTGTTAACAAATAGTTTTATCACTGAGTGGGAGCTTGATATTGTGACTTCAATGTCAGGTAAGTGAGCTGATGAACTGGTGATTTGTCACATGGTATTTCACTTATCTTTGGGTTTATTTTTGGTCCTGCACAGTCCTCAGAACAGCACCAGGATGAAGAGAATCTTTCTGTCTCTTGCATCTCTCAGGTCAGAAAATTTTCCTTTCTTGATATTCTGCTGCTTATTACACTTTGATCATGATGTCTTGTATGAAGAGGTGATTAAATAAGATGTGGTTGTGAGCTCATTGGCTGGTTTGTAAAAACCTGTGCTGTGATGAACATTTGTAATAAATACCTCACACAATATCTGGATTCATCACCAATAAACTCTCCGACTAAACAGTTGAGTCACCATGTTGAAGTGATGCTGCCTCATTCAGTCTGTTTATAATCTGCCTGTTGGATGAAGAACAGAGCATCGTGACTGTGCTTTCTTTGTTTTGGTGTTTTTGATGTATGCTGGGTGTATGTTAAATTGTTTGAACTCTGGATGTTATCCGCTGCTTTAGCGCTCTACTTTTTCTGTATTTTCATTCCTGTGTATGTACATTAAGTGTAGGGCCTTCCAATGAGGTCATACATTTGTGGCCCCTAGTTGACAATGGCAGGAGGACATGATCAATTCAAAACATATCTTCATATTGGAGCCAGCAACTTTTCAACCAAAATCTAGTAGTTTGTCTTTTTAAAGGTCAAAGGTTTTATCCAGTGCTTCCAAAAAAGATCAAAAATGTGTTGTACTGGTCTCCACCTCCTTTTGATGAAGAGATTGCTCTTTTTACACAGATCAGAAGGGAAACCTGATTTTCCTTTCCTCCTGAGTATATGATTTGTGTGAAAGCTTCCAGATCATCGGCTGTTTTTTTTTTGAGCTCACAAACTTTCTCCTCTGAACCAAAGGCAGCATCCACCTGCTCTTTCAGCTCAATCTTGGACTCTGTGTGCTTGACCTCTCTCTGCAGTTTTTCCTTTTGAGTCCCTCAGAATCTCCAGTTTCTTCTTCTTCCTTTTTGTCTTCTGCTTGTTTACAGCATCTCCATCTGAAGACCCCACCTCTATAATAACTACAGCCTTATGACTCAGTTGTTTTCCTTTATGACTCCTTTCCAATAGAGCCTTCTTTTTTTTATAGAGATCCTGTTGATGGTAGCAGTCATGTGATTACTTCTGCTCCTCATGTTGCTGCATCCTTTAGGAGGGCCATTAATAACCCAACCCAATAGGGTCTTAATGGCGTATGGTCCATTTTTGTAGCTGCTGATCACTTCCCTGGGTTCAAGCAGTTTGAGGACGTTGGTACCTATCAACAACTCCACATTAGCTTGGATTCGAGGGATTTGAACACTATCCAAATATGACCATTTAGCCAATTCCTCTTCTGTGGTGATGTTGTCGGTGCTCACAGGCTTCCTCTTCTGGCTGTAGACCTCTGGTAGGTCAAATGAAAGGGTATCAGAGAGACCTGAAACCTCCAAACCTGTCAATCTGTAGCTGGAAAATGATGCCATTGCTTTGTTGTCTGTTTCAAGCTCCAGTTTTTCTCTCCTCCTCCTTAGCTCCTCTGTTTGCTCCTCCAAAGCATGCTTTTGCTCTAACGCCGCTGCGCGAGCTTCAAGTGCAGCTCTCTCTACCGCAGCTTGGATGCGCGCTGACGCGTTTGAGGATCTGCTGCTTCTTGAGCTTGCGTGACTTTTCCAGCTTGTTTTACTTGAGATGTTTGTTTCAATGTTGGAAATACTGTCATCGGGGTTTACTTCGTTCTCCGCAGAATTAACATTTTCAGCGGTGTTCAGAAGCGGGTTTCTGTGTTTTCGAACCATCTGAGTCAGACAGAGTCGGTAAATTCATTTACACCCAACAATTTTGCTTTAAACCACACTTCTTGTTTATCTTTTTCAGCAGGAGGTAAGTATTTAACAGAGATTCATGAGTTTCCTTTGCTTCATTGCACAAAGTTTTATATTTGTTGAAAGCACAGTGCACTTGTTCTCTCTTTCCAGCGTAAGCTCCAAGACTGCAGTTTTTGAATTGGATGCTTTGTTGAGTTTAGATTTTCTTGATTTTTGCAAAGTTTCTAATTTTTCCATCCATGCTTTTTGGGTTACTGTAATCTGACATTTAGTGACAGATTGTGTTTCTACGTTAACCCTGTCAGCGCCTCCAGCAGGCTGCATGTCAGGTGCAGCAGACTCATCAACATGAACACCAACTTGAACGCCTTCAATTTGAAGATCTGGCTCAACATCCGTAATCAACTCAATAAAATACACTCATTTCATCAAATACCTTTCAGAGAAAAACAATCAATCACAATTCATTCAAATACCCACATGAACCAGTTTGAACCAATGCATTGGATTTTTTTTCGTGCGCGCACAAAGTTTAAATGGTCATCATCGGTTACGTTACACGTACCCCCAATCCATTCATGCGCTGTTCAACGAAAGGAAAGTCCGAAGGAAAGTCCAAAAGTCTGTAGTCTGGCTCAGTTCTGTCCAACAATCTTCTTGGAACAAAAAAAAAACAAGGAAACACCGAAATCCGGTGCTGACGCTCGTCAGCTGCTCCCGCGAACTGTGCTCCACCATTTTAAGAGACTCATCTGACATTTTGAGACTCATCTTCTTATAAGTGAACATTCAAATGTGAAACCAGTATTTCACTTTGTCAGAAATAATAATAATAATAATCATACATTTTATTTAAGGGCGCCTTTCATGGCACTCAAGGTCACCTTACAAGAATAAAAGGGCATTAAAAGAAGACTAAAACAGATATAAAACAAGCAACACAATATAGTGCAATATATAACAATAAATGAAAATACAAAACAGTGGTGAAAGGTCAGAGGGAGTAGGCGAGTTAAACAGATGGGTTTTGAGTCTGGATTTGAAGAGGGGTAAGGACTCAGTGTTGTGGAGGTCAGGTGGGAGTGAGTTGCATAGCTCCCATGAGATCTCAGTCTCCTTCTGTATCCCTCACTGTTACACTCTCTCCTCTCAGCTGATGTCTAAGATTTTCCTGTTTCCTGTCCAACCTGGCACCTGTAATCACATCAGGGGAATAAAAGCTGCATAAAAGTAGGTCATGACTCTGTAAATGACATCATTTTACTGCTCAGATCGGAATCCTATGATCCCATACTTTCTCTCATCCTCCACTCACCCTCAAACCCTAAAACATCAGAACACTACAGCTCAGATGTTTTAGGGTTTGGTTCTCTGATGGAGGGACAGATGTTTGCAGGATTTGTTGACTCAAAGAGAAAAAAGAGAGACAACTCATCCTTGGCCTCTTCTTCTCCAAGTGTATCAGTCATTGTGGTTGTGGACATTGAAATTGATGGTATAAATATGTTGAGCGACACAAAACTACATTTTTTGTGAGCAGGATGTTAAAAATACGTAGCACTGTAAAACTATTAACACACTTCACCATAAAAAATCATGTTGGAAAAAAAAAACCTGATAGCTGTGGTTGTCAGGGAAATTTTGTAAAATATATCAGGTTTAATTGTTGAAAACTGTTTTTATTACGAGAAAAATTACATTTGAACTGTCAAAATCAACAGCTTTTTTTCTGACTTAGCACACACAGCAAATTCAGAAGTCTTGATTCAACTCCTAGGGAGTTAAATCCAACACTTTAAAAGTGTCTATATTGGTCCACACTAGATGGAGTTAAAGGGACACTTTCGGAAGTGTGAAACAGTTAACACTGTGACAGAGTTGGATCAACACTCTCAGTTGTTGAAATGTAACACTCTTTAAAGTTAAATTTGCCTAACACTACTGTAAACACTATCATTGTGTTGTATTAACACTGAATAAGCTTCAGATTATACTGTGACAGAGTTGGATCAACACTCTCAGTGTTAAATATTGTGCTGTCGCTTCTGCTGCTACTACTACCAATAATAATATTAATAATCATCATTATAACAATAATACAGCTTTGCAGTAACCACAACACAGGTCACACAATATGACAATGTGGCACCATGTATGTTTTTTCACACATCTCATTTGAAAACTGTTTGTCATAGGGCCTGTAATACATCAACTCCTTAACTGGAAAAACAAAAAATGAATCTGCTCTCTCACTGATGCAATATGCATAAAAATGATCATCAAAATAAAGAGTGTGATGTAGTGTGATCCCTGCGAACATCAAACCGCACTCCAAGAACATTTTCAATCGGTTCAACAATTTCCCACTTTTCCTCAAAGAACTTCTGTCGTTTGGCTCTTGTGTTCAAGGTTGAGAAAGGATAAAGATCGACTAGTTTTGTGAAGAGGTTGAAGGAAAGATTTAGACACGGAACTTAAAGAAATCATGTCGACCCTACTGCCTCTCTTGCCTATGAATGTCATTTACAAGTTCCTCCATTGACCCCACCATTGATTGGACTGTGCTCTCAGCAACACCAGATGCTTGCAACTGTGCTACAACAGAAGCACACATGTTTAATTCAAGATTGTTGTCAACAGAGAGCTGGGTAGTTGTTGGAGGGTCTGCACTGACTGCCTGTGAAGTTGAGGGCTCACAAACTTCATTCTGAGTGTCCACATTGTCATCAGTATTAGTCAAAACAACATCTCTATGAAAATGAACAAGATGCTTCTTGAAACCTGAATAGGTGCAAAATGATAAACAACATCCCGGCTGTCCACATTTCAAACATAATGTCTTTCCAGGATATAAACCATGGTGGAGTCTTAAATGCTGACAAAGCAATGCAGAACTTGTGTGGTGTGCCTTACAGACATAACAAAGAAACATGTTTGCACCCAGGGATATTTATCACCTCAAGCGCTATACATATATATATATATATATATATATATATATATATATATATATATATATATATATATATATATATATATATATATATATATATATATATATATATATATAAATATAAACGTGGTATTATCTAGAGCCAGTATTTGTAACTGATTTGAAAATAATTCAATTCCTGTTCTGAATTAATTTTCAAGCAGAAACATTATGTTTAACACTGTAAATTTGATACTACACAATATTACTCTTTTGTAATCTCTATTGGCTGTAGTTGGTGTCTTGACATCTGATCAAAAGTTAGGGTTTGCACTAACACATGGGCAAAACACAGTAAAAAATGAATAAGTATCCTATACCAAAAATTAAATATTGGAGTTTAGTTGTCACTGCATGTTTTCTGGTGGTATGGTGATAGATTTTTGTGTATCTTTGTCAGATAGCAGCAGGGGGTAACAGACTGTGGCTGGGTATTGTCTTTGAGTATCCTTTTGGCTCTGCGGTCTGATATCAAGGTTGCACTGTAAATGGGCACAAGTCCTTGGCAGGTTGTATCACTGGCTACAGAGCCTTCATACAGGGCCTAGCATGAATCATTTTAGTTTAAGAGTCAGTATCTACACTTAATGTTATTGAGGGGAAAAAAGTCTAGTTGTCTCCTCCACACATCCATATAGGTAAATGTTTGACACTGAAGCTGTGCTATTTCTCTGTGTTAACAAGGACAGTGTTGATAAATGGTGAGAAATGAATATTTTAATGGTAAAAATGATTGTATTTGTTTTGCTTTTTCAATTCTGGTGCAGGTGGTTGCAGTAAGATAACTCATCCCCCAGTCAGTACTCCTGACACAAACTCTGAGGTGGTCCTTGCTCCAGAGACTGTTGGTATGCACTTTATTTGGTCCTGATTAGCCATTAGTGTAATGTTAGATATTTTTGTACTTGTATCTAGATGGTAGGTGTTAGAGTTAAAAACACTCTGTAAACTCAGTCTTAAGAACAGCAGTTACAATGTTTTGCTTTCTCCAGCAGTCACTTAGTGATACCACAGGAGATGACGTGGAAGCATCAGCTTCTCTTCCCATTCAGGCTTCGACAGACTGGAGCACACGAAAAAGTCTCTTTTCAGAGAGCTGGAGGGCTGAAAGACCACGTCTGGTTAACATCGCAGTGGCAAAAGAGAGTGCGGAAACTCACATCTGCCAGCAGTGTTGGAGCAATTCAGCTGTTATTCGATGTCGTGATTGTGGACCACGCCCTTTCTTCTGTGCTGCATGTGATGCCAGCATGCACACCAGACACCCCCTCCACAACAGAGATGCCAGTACTGCAGGATACTTCCAGCCACTGCCCCCAACAACTTTTGTATCAAATGAAGTCCAATGCCCCTGTGGTATGTTCTGGTTTGTGAGCATGAATACAGTTTGTTTCCTTGTTGTACTTATTGAGCACATCATGATTAAAATGTTACTTTCCTCAAGATACATGTGATTCTTACTTCACATTTTTCTTTTCTGCTTGTTTGTTGTTGATTTAGAGCGGCTTGTACCTGTGGAGATCCCTGGCAAAATCTGTGGTTGTCCAACAAAATCGTTGACTGTCAAAGCAGGAAAAGCTGTGGTTGTGATCACAATGAATGGTGAGAATGTGAAGAAAAACAAAAAGGTTATGTTTTAATAATATTTGTCCGATACCATTTTTTCCCTCCCGTTACCGATTCCAATACTTGTGCTGTGGGCATCGGCCCATACGTAGTACCGATCCGATATAAGTATGTCATAAAAAAATATGATACTGTGCCTGCATGACTGTGATATGATTATCATTGTGGTAAGGCCTGGCTCAAGTGAAACACTTCGTAAAATATGGAAAAATACAGAAAATCAAAACCATTCATTTTAACATTTATTTTCAAATTTAACAACATAACGGTATCCAGTGTGAAATATTGCAACATCGCCGACATGATTGTGCTAAAGAAATATTTATATTTTGGAAATTTTAAGCTAAAGTGTGTGTTTTTGGTTTGATTTTATTCAAGGACGTTATGAAGTCAGCATGCCTGAGCTGACTTGTGAAGCCTGCAATGTCACATGGACTGCTGGAATTGATGATGTTTTGCAAAGTGACTACTGGCCAGCTACACTTCACTTTGCTACCATTTATGCCACAGATGTTTTCTTCTCATTTGAAGAAATGAAAATGGCTGCACCTGGTCTGTCCTGTCAAGCATTCTTAAGAATGTTAGATCAACGAACAGTCCGCTTTGGTCGTGTGAGTTAAGTTTCTTTCTGTTTTCATCTATTTAAGTTGTAATTGAAAAGCTGTGTCCATTAAATGTATTCATTCGCTGTCAATGTAATTTTTTGTGGTAGACTGGGAAGATCTCAGC
>RPOG01002685.1:13327-29470 GCA_008086565.1 Thalassoma bifasciatum
GCTCTAGGCTTCAATGTTTATTACTTTTTACTTATCAATTCCATCTGTAGACCACGAGAGCTCTGGGAAACCAGTTACACAACCAGGAATCCCTGAAGGTGGAGTTGGCAGTGACTGACAGCCAGCTGGAAGAGTGGGTCAGGGATGTCAAGGAGTGGGCAGAAGGTAAGAAATTATGACCCTCTTTTAGTTTTTATTTTTTTATTTTACAGAACAGACTTGGTGGCAGACTTTCATGTGGCCATTATCAATGAATTTCCATTTTCAGTCTCAGAAGTAATGATCACACCTGCTGGTAACATTCTGTATTACCTGGTTTGTCAAGCAGCACTGAGGATACTCTCTGACACTTTGTACTGGAGTTCCTTGATGTCTCAATTTCAGTCATTTACTAAATGGTTTCCCACTTATTCCATAGAGAGAAGAGATGCTTTATGTCTCCATTTATTCTAGAGCAGAATTTGGCTTACAAAACCATCATATCCAGTCCAGTACTTTATCATAGTGGTAATTCAGAGTTGTATAAAAAAATATAACATTGTACTATTGTTATAGATTACTTGATGCAACATGCATGTGTCTTCTCCACAGCAGCAACTCCCAACACAGATGAGTCTGCTGCCTTGGCCAACAGAACTGAGGTCCTGGTCACAAGCATCAAGAGACGCTCAAAACGTCTTTATAAAGACGCAGACAGTAATAAAAGTAGAGCAAGAGTCCGCCGTAAGATTAGGGAGGAGAGGCGGATTCTCTCCTCTTTTGTTGATTAATACAATGGGATGATTCAGAGCACAGAGAGTCTGTGCTTGGAGACCATTCTGTCTGTAGAAGCAGCATGGCCATGGCAGCTAGACGTGTCACCATCCATGTGAACAGACAACTTTTCTAGGACGTTTACACAGTGTAGACATCACGGACTTTAGTTAGACATTGAGGTGTTTAGTTGTGTCTAGGAAACTTACGACTGGAAAGAATACATACTTAACAAGAAACCAGTACTTACGAAAGGTCTGAGACATCTAAAGTCTTGTTTCTCTTCTCGCAAGCTGTCTGTCATGTCAGTAAGGAGACTTCAGGAGGAGAAGAAGATTCTCGTCACAGAGATGAACCACCACTGGAAGTCCAGCTCGCCGTGATTCCCTAAAAGAGCTCTCCTGCTTGGTTACTTCTGCGGCATTGCAAGGTACATGCTTAAATAGGGCTGACCGACTTTAGAAAAAAAATAAAATTTAAAAACACTTAAAATTTAGCATTTTATGAATGTGCTTATCAGTTTCCTGGTGATAGAGTTACTAATACTGGTTTTATCCTATTATGCGAAAGGTTCGCCATGGGGCCTAAGTGAAGGTCCAAATTTTCCGGACGTCTCGTAGTACTTTTTTTTCGTCGTCCTGTTGTCCCTCTAGTACGCTAATGTGAGGCAGAAGTACCTGCATGTTTTGACTGATGCAGAGACCAACTTCTTACAGAGTGTTTCAGATCATTGGGACAGTGACTCTGACTTCTCTGATGATGAACTCTGAAACCCCTGCAGCAAAACCTTCAGTTCTTCAAGCTTTTAAACATTTGAACTCGTTCTTGATGTCGGAAGAGCGTGTCCGAATATTTATAACGAATTGGAGAATACGAGGTGGTCCAATCACTGACTGTTTGCCATTCCTCTGATGTCATCAAAGTATAAACAGTAACACTTCTGTCAAACGTGGGAACGCAACCTACGTTACAAGTTAAGATTCTTCACATTTCAGCTGTTGAGTTCTTTTTACAATTTAATTCTGCTTGACTGGCCAGAAGTGTTAGGTGCAGTTGCGTAAAAGCTCTCTAACAGGTGTGATTATTGGCTATCTGCCCTGTCAATCACTCCTACAGAAGCCAAGAGCCTTACTGTTCACATGAAGCCTGCCATAGCCGGATAGACTGCCCAAAAATCAACTTTTTTTTGCTGTGCGTAATCATTTAGTTATGTACGCAACAGGAGGGGTACAATCCGTTACTGGGTGCTACTGGGACACATCTGCTGGTGTTTGGTCACTTGACACCAGAAACTCTCTAACTCCTACAAAGTTTTACCTACAAAGCTGAAATGTGGGATGTAAGGGGTAAACCTTCTTTGTTTACGTGTTGTTTTATTGTCATATTTGTATTGACATTTTGTTTTATGCTGAATTTAACATTTCTACTGTGAAACACCGAATTTGTAAATTTTCAAAGGTGAAATACAAAATAGAAATAATAAAGACCACTGTAACATTATTATGTGTTGTGTGTTTTCATGCAGATATGTAGCTGAATAACTGTTCATGTGTTATCTTGACATTCTTGACACCTATTCAGCCTGTTTTTCTGTGTGCTACATGTAGTTGCACTATTACTTTAGGAATTTATCAGGTACAAAACCGAACTAATACTCCGTATGTATATATCCTTACAATAATAAATTGTCCTGACTCACAGGAGGCGGCAGAAAGATCACAGAGAGCAGAGGAGTCTTCTCAATGAGTTTGACTTGCACAAGGAGTGAGCAGTTTACAACAAAGGCAACTTCCTCTCACTGAAGATCAGAGTTGTTAGAGTGATGCTGTACTGCCATGCTTGTAATCTATGTTATCATTCTGACGTCAAGGACAGACTGCTCATGCAGAAAGTAGGTATCAGCTGTTTACAGAATGTGGTTACATGATGTCCATTCAAATATGTTCTGCCTGTGAACTTCTGGTTTGTACATGACTAATGACTATACGATCACGCCCATATGATGATTTCTCTGTGAATAAAGAGCTGAACAACGGGGAAGTCGGCGGAGCTGATGGGAGTCAGGGTGCTGGATGCACCTCTGATCAGACTTCCCTTTTGCAANAGACTTCTGCCTACAAGACAGAAGAGTCCACATCTAGATACTGAGGGATTTGATGCTGGGAGAGCCTGATTTATACAACAACTGCTCTCTGCTTGACTGGCCAGAAGTGTTAGGTGCAGTTGCGTAAAAGCTCTCTAACAGGCGCGATTATTGGCTATCTGCCCTGTCAATCACTCCTACAGAAGCCAAGAGCCTTACTGTTCACATGAAGCCTGCCATAGCCGGATAGACTGCCCAAAAATCAACTTTTTTTTTGCTGTGTGTAATCATTTAGTTATGTACGCAACAGGAGGGGTACAATCCGTTACTGGGTGCTATAATTTCATGATTTCAAACGAACCTTTTCACAGAGAGAACAAAGTTGACTACAAGAAACAGCAGAGATACAGGTGATTTTGTTGTTGAAATGTGGGATGTAAGGGGTAAACCTTCTTTGTTTACGTGTTGTTTTATTGTCATATTTGTATTGACATTTTGTTTTATGCTGAATTTAACATTTCTACTGTGAAACACCGAATTTGTAAATTTTCAAAGGTGAAATACAAAATAGAAATAATAAAGACCACTAACATTATTATGTGTTGTGTGTTTTCATGCAGATATGTAGCTGAATAACTGTTCATGTGTTATCTTGACATTCTTGACACCTATTCAGCCTGTTTTTCTGTGTGCTACATGTTGTTGCAAATAATGAAATCCTTAAATAGTCCATGTTTTGGCTTGATTATGAGGCATACATATATAGGTTACGATAATAAATTGTCCTGACTCACAGGAGGCGGCAGAAAGATCACAGAGAGCAGAGGAGTCTTCTCAATGAGTTTGACTTGCACAAGGAGTGAGCAGTTTACAACAACGGCAACTTCCTCTCACTGAAGATCAGAGTCTTCAGAATACATTCGTATAGCTTGGTATCCGCCTCATGCTCATTATACAAGAATATATTGGCACGCTTCACAAAGTGTTATTCATATGCATAAGGACATGTGATTACATTTCATTTATAAGAGTCTTTATCAGGCTGAGTGACCTAATCCTGTGTCTGTAAGAGGCCGAGAGGGGAGGGAAGATGTAGAAGGAGGCTGAGAGGAGAGGGAAGGTGGAGGAAGGAAGCTCAGAGGAGAGGGAAGATGTAGAAGGAGGCTCAGAGGAGAGGGAAGATGATGAAGGCGGCTGAGAGGAGGAAGAAGAATCAACAGGGAGAAGGTAAAGAACCAATTCCTCCTCTGGTCCTGGTTCAGCCTGGCTGTCTGCAGGAGGACTTGGAAGTTGACAGGGGTCCATCTGAGGCACAGGACTGTCTGTCTGTGGAACATGGCTCCGATCACCACCATTGCTGCTCTGTACCTGCTGTGGAGAAGTCAGCTGCGGGCTCGGTGCCGTCGTCAGTACTGGGTGCATGCTACCTTACAGAGGCGTGTGAGCTCGGTGAGTTCCACCGTCTCTTGCAGGAGCTGCGTCTGGACGACGGCAGGTTCCAGCAGAACTTCCTCCAACAGCTCTTTTCAGAGCCACCCAAACATCCTAAAGAGCAAACGTCCTGCAGTATCACTACACAGTCCCAGAAATAAAATGAAATGAAAGCATGAATGTCAGCACATCATGTTTTATGTGTTATATATAGCAGATGTATTACAATTTAGGTTGTAGGCCTGTCACAATCATTAGATCATTTAATGAATGAATGAATGAAAACAAGCTCATTAATTTAGCCAGCCTTGATGTGTTGACAGGTATGTGCGTGTTTGTTTTCCTCCTCCTCCTTTCTCTCTCCCAAACACACTGGATGAGAGAAGAGAGTTCACTCTGTGTATTTGTCTTCTAAAATAGAGCCATTTTAAAGCTTAGACATACCAATCTTGAAAAGTTAAACTTTATTGCTATATATTATCATTATGTTAATTTAAAAATAATATAGACAACAATATTATCTGCAATATTCGTAGAACAATTATCATCCAGCAGAATTTGTCATTGTGACAGGCCTATTAGGTTATAATTAATCTTTAAAAGTGAATAATCTTTTACTTATAAAACACAATAACAAAGCTAATTAGCTTTCAAAAACATTCTTTTGATTAGATGGCAGTGTGTCTGCCACTTTCTTTTATAATCATATTTACCTATATAATATATCTTTAGTCTGACATTTGTCTGTAGAGATGTGATAAAAGACAGCAAAAGCAATACAAGCAACACATTTATTATTATAGATATAAAAAATGATCTTATTCACACAAAAAAATAAATTCTTAAATAAATAAAAATAATAAAAAAAAAAAAAAACAGAAGAGCCTCAGGGACACGTACACAATTCCTCGACAGCCAGCCCGTTCCCTGCAGAGATTGGTACACCACGAGTTAATAAACTACTCGGCTGGGTCCAGATTAAGCACAACTGTGCCAGCTTCATAAATAAGTCTATAAATTTGAAATTTTACATAAGCCTTCACTTGGGGCGCCAATCTCTCCAGGGAAGGAGCGAGGCTATCGAGGAATAGTTGATCCTCGGAGCAGGGAGGCTGTGGTGCAGGAGGATGAGACTGAAGAGCCTGGAGCAGCAAACGCTGGATCTCCTGGTTGTTTGTGTCCTCATCCTCCAGCTCCCTTTTGGTTCTCTTCTTCCCTGTATATCAAAGAAACACAATGCATAAAATCAATGTGTGTGTGTGTGTGTGTGTGTGATAATGCAAAGACTGCACACCTTATGTAAAAAAATAAAAAGAGGCCAAAATTTGTTGTGTACATACCACACCGAGGTGTTGCAGATGAAGTGGGGGCAGCAGCAGGGGCAGAGGAAGAAGGGCCGGGAGTTGGGGAAGCTGGTGGGGCCAGGGAAGCTGGTGGGGCCGGGGAAGAGACAGCAGGCTCGTCCTCCTCATCAGAAAATTCTTCTTTTGCATTTATGACAAAAATGTATGAATTTTTCAACATAAAAATACACTCAAATCAAACAGTTCAGCCACAGTAATACCAAGGGTGAATTCCAATTCCTGTCTTAACCCTCAATCTTAACACTCAATCTCAAAATGCGCGCTCCCGCGAAGTGTAAGTGCTGTCCCGATTCTCAGAAAGTTGAGGTTGAGGGGTAAGACTGAGGGCTGTATCTCCCTCAATACTGAGATTCTCCGACACCACCCTTGGGACTAAGGGACATCCAGAATGCATTGCGTATTGTCGGTAAATAAACATGGCTTCCAAAGCGGCAGAGAAGGCGAGCTACAAATATAGTATTTTCTTTGTTAATGGAGATATAAATATTAGGAAAACCATTGTATTATCTTAGTTTAGACCCATTTTATGGATTATTTACCTCGTTGTTGCAGAACATTTGTTTTTATTTTACGATCTTTTGTCAATAGCGTCTGGTGCGGACAAGCCATGTTGCTATCGTTAAAGTTAATTAACGTTACAAAATGGTCATTTTTCTCTGTGGTAATGTATTGTTTTATCAAGATAACAGCCTATATAACATGCTTGTGCCGATAATGGTATAAGATGACCGGGCTAATGTCATCTCCTGTAGCTGCAGAGTTATGTAACGATAGTTATAGCTGGTGTTTACCTTTCAATAAACTATGGTATGCTGTGACAGCTGAATATGTCCGTGGTTGTGTTATTTATACAGATATTTTTTTGATAACGCTAACCGAAGGAATAACTGACAGACAGTCCACAACAATTTCACTTGCATTTAAGGGGTGTCCCATTTCTAAGTCACAAGATAGACCTTAACACTTAGTTTTGAGGGCGACCAAGATTGAGGGTTGAGCTTGAGGGTTAAGATTGAGGGTTAAGAAAGGAATTGGAATTGGGCCCAAGTCTCCACAACACTTTTTAAACTGCTGATTAGTTGAGGCTGTGAAAAATAAATACATTTGCTGAGTCTGACAGCAGGCATCCTCCTACATGATGATGTATTTTATTAACAAACCTCTCTGAGATGAGCCTGCTGTCTCTTCTTCCTCCAACTCCCTACTCTGGGGGGTCCAATCCTCCTCGACCCCCTGCTCCATGTTCCCACTTGTTGCTCGTGGAGCAATAAAGGGGTCGAGGAAAGAAAGGACCCCCAGGTACCTCCACTTTCTTCCTGTCCCTGCTGCTGACCCACTCTTGGGGAGCTTCCTGCGCTCTCTTGTGTACGTGTCCCTGAGGCTCTTCCTTTTAGTCTTACACCTATCAACGGTAAAAACATACCCCACGTAGATCGATTCATTTTAAATAGATGCCTTTGTTGAATCAACAAGAGAGGTGACGTTAGTCAAGCTAGCCATGTCAACATGCTAGTGCAACAGACTGAAAAAAAGTGATGCAATACGAGCAAAACAGAGAAAAAAACTGACTTGGTTCTCCAAGCTCCTGGCTTATGCTCACCCAGGCCTTGTCCTTTATGTGCCTGTCTCTGTATAAAGGACAGGTCACATCATAAAGCTCTGGGTGAGCAGCGATTATCAGTCCCTCCATTTTTGTAAAGACAGTGGGAAGTGTGGGAAAGTCCGCTGAAACCCCAGAACGCTCTGCGTCAGTGATGATCTCCACGCTGATTGGCTGTCCCAGCACGACAAAACGCTCACTCGCTGGAAAAGTTCAATCATTTCAACTCAACGCTTGAACGCTCCACATCCCCGATGGAGCGTCAAATCGCGGGTTTAGATTGACTGTGTATGCAATATTGATACACGACAAATTGATATTGATATTGATATGCGACAAATTTTTATCGTTTTTGGTGGGTACACACCGTAAGGCAAACATCACACAGTCAACAGGCAGGCCCCTCCCACTCCAACAGAAGAGAACACGGAACTTCCGGATAAACTATGGCCCTGCCTGTAACTCTGGGGCCTTTTCCACACTGCAGCTGTGGATATCATAAGGTAAGTGACAATGTTTTTTTATTTACTGTAGATATTCTTGTTAACTGGTACTGCCATAAACTATTGTGTGAACTTCTCTGATCTGCAGTTCCCATGTTGAAAATGAAAGTCGATTGTTGTCTCATCTCTTGTGCTTCCTTACTACCTGCATTAAACACTAAATTTAACAATGAAGTTACAACCTCTTATAATGCCAAAGACAAGGTGAACTTCATTTTTCCCCAGTCTGCAGACAGATCCACCAGCCACAAAGGGCAGTTCAAGTTCAGGGAGACAGAAACTTCTGTGCAGCACTGAATAAAGATGCATGCACCTGCCAGGAGCTCGTAAACTCACTGACCTTTAATACACACACACTGATTTTAAGCAAATACATCACAGGTGAGGATGGTTACCTTAAGAAGACATTCAAACACATTTGTGTCAAATATTGTGCATGTTGTCAGGACAAAACCACCAGAGTGTGTAAACTTTTGAACAGGGTCCTTTTGGTACTTTCTGTTGTCATTGTGATTTAAAAAGAGGAAACAGCTGTTTGTTAATGACTGTCTTGACCCAACTACTAACCATGAGTGATTCAGGGGTTTTTGTGCTATTATTCATATTTTCTGAAGAAAGGCCAAAAAAATCAGCCAAAAAATTGGCACAACTATATCAGTCATTCTTGAGAGTCGGGATAAAACGTGTCCTACAGAGAAAAGTCTCATTTATATGAGAAATAAATAAATTTATCATGATTGACATATTTGCACATTTTAATTTTAAGTAAATCTGTATACCTCTTTTTATGTTTTTGCATACATTTCAATCTTTTTTCAGAGATTTTGTTTAAATGTACAGTCTGTGACCAGAAGGCCAATGTTATTAAATTTGTCCTCACCAAGAGGTCACAATCATGATGAGCCCAAAAAAACTGAAAAGAATTCCAAAATTATTAATACTTATACACCAAATAAAAAAAGAAGGGTTATAAACACACAAAACAATGCACACAGGGAACATCAAACAATATTTTCCATAAAATCAGTTTATTAAAGTTGTGTCCTCAGTTTTTGTCAACTCTGTCAGATTTTAAAAAAACAAAAAAACTCATTAAATCAGGCAATAGTATGTCAGCTATTTACCTTAGGACCCCACACCGTCCCCTGGCTGTGGTAGACTCACCATCATCACACAGACTCTGGTAAGTTTAAATTTTCTTCATATTTTAAATAAATGTTGGTATTCCTAATGTCACACCTGTGCCTTGTCAACTCAGTCATTCAGCAATTATATAATTTTTGAATACATAGTTCATTGAATTGAGGCATTTTAATGAGTTTAATGAGACAGCTAGCTACTGAGAGAAAACTAGCTAGCTGCAGTGTATAGAACAAGTTTTGGCGGGAAAATACTTGCCCTTGAGTCAACTCCGTCAGACGTCAACTCCGTCAGGTTCCATGTCTGACGGAGTTGACATGTAAGCTGATGGAGTTGACAAATCAACATATAACCTCTTAATGTACTAATGTAATACTGTTTGTGAATTTAGTTGAAGCATTAAAATGTAAGTTGAGTGTTTTATTTAACATTGACATGCATATATGACGTAAATGACATTATTTATCCATACAGCGTAACCTACACTTCTTACTTGTTGAACATGAGTAGGCTTTGTCTGCTTATGATTGTCACTTGTTACACATATTCAATTTCAAATCCATAATGCTAATTTTATCTAATAGATGACACCAAAAACTACCCACTGCACCTTTAAAAATAAATCAGTCAGTCAGTGAATCAATCATGTCATTGCTACTATCTTGGCAAGGACACACTTTAAAAAGATTTTTTTTTTGAAAATTTGATTTCATAGTCTTATTTTAATTCATTTTTGTTACTTCAGTTTGTATCTTAGGAAAGCATGGCTAAACAGAAATTATCAGTCGAGGAGCAAAGGAGAAGAAATAGAGAGTACCAGAGAAAGAGAAGAGAAAAATTAAACAGTGACCCAGAGAGCAAACATAACATGCAAGAGAGGGAAAGACAAAGGTGGAGGAGGAGAGTCCAAGACAAAAAAGTAACACAGATAGGTGAGATGGGAGACAGGGCAAAGAGGAACAAGAGAAAGTACTGGAGAGAGGCACAGAAAAAGTCCTGACAGAAAAGGTCCAATGAAGGTGCAGTGCTGGAGGGAAACACCCCCCAGATAGTCCTGAAGATCAGAATATTCAAGAATACAATGCCAGACACAGGGAAGGGAGAGGAAAAAAAACAGAAAAGGGCATTCAAGAGAAATAAAAGCTTTGAAAGAGAAGCTTAAGAAGGTAACGAAACAACGAAAAAAACTGAGGAAACAATAAAACACCTCTGGGCTCACCAGGCAAAGAAACAGAGAGGATGCTATCAGGAAGTCAAATTAAGAATCCCAAAATCAAGACAGCCCTTTTATTCCACAACATCCTCAGAAGAGAGCTTAAGAAAAACACACAAACTCCTGGGCCACGGCGTCAGGAGCCAGCACTGAGTGTGTCATCAGGCAAGATTTTAAAGAAATATCGTCTCCTTCACCAAATCCAGCAGTTTGGGTTAACCTACAAATGAATGAGAGGAAAGAAAAATATAACTAAAAAGCCAACATTCCTACAAGATATCACACAGACTAGACAGAAAGAGCAGAGACTGGTTTAAAGTACAGCACAGAGCTAATTCAAAATCAGTTCCTACAGACAGTCATCACTGGTCTTCAAGATGACACAATTAGGGCCGACCTGAAACCCTACCTACAAGACCCAAAGATTAAAGATGAAGTCCTTCTGGAAAAGATGACAGCTGCATACAGCTTGGAAATGGAACGACAGAACAAGCTTGCAACAACTACCAAATCAAAAACAATAAAAGTAGCAGCTGTGAGTGAGGACAGTGAGAAAGCTGAACAGGTGAACTGCACACAAACGAAACTTGCCAAGTTAAATCAGACACAAAAACGTGACACACTGATGGAAAAGGTGGACCAAAGTAACAAAGCCATATGTGAGGCTAGTCAAAGTCTGTCTGCTCAAATAGCAAGCCTCAATCAGGTTCCCAGACGCGAAAGCCAGCAAGTGAGTGAACAGCCCCACAAGAGATATCGACCACAGTCTGGAGTAGCACCCCCTCGACGATGTCAACAGTGCCAGATGTCAAATCAAGAGGGAAAATGTGGTCATTGTTACAAATGCGGCAGCACAGAACACTGGGCAGCAGGCTGTCGTAAGAAAACAACTACAGCTACAGTAAATAAGATTGAAATCCCAGTCCACAACAGTGATAATGATGACCAAGTGAACCAGTTCACTCTGAAAGTGCCCCTGACTGGCAAGCAACAGCAAGCTGCAAAGCTGGTAGGAAAGAAATGTCTTGTTCAAGCCTCATTAGGGGGCGTGAGTACCATCGTACTTTGGGACACGGGCTCCCAAGTTTCCATTGTCGGATCGAGCTGGAAAAGAGAATTCTTACCAGAGGTTGAAGTGAGGCCTGTGGAAGAGCTCCTTGATGACGATGANGGAGTAGCACCCCCTCGACGATGTCAACAGTGCCAGATGTCAAATCAAGAGGGAAAATGTGGTCATTGTTACAAATGCGGCAGCACAGAACACTGGGCAGCAGGCTGTCGTAAGAAAACAACTACAGCTACAGTAAATAAGATTGAAATCCCAGTCCACAACAGTGATAATGATGACCAAGTGAACCAGTTCACTCTGAAAGTGCCCCTGACTGGCAAGCAACAGCAAGCTGCAAAGCTGGTAGGAAAGAAATGTCTTGTTCAAGCCTCATTAGGGGGCGTGAGTACCATCGTACTTTGGGACACGGGCTCCCAAGTTTCCATTGTCGGATCGAGCTGGAAAAGAGAATTCTTACCAGAGGTTGAAGTGAGGCCTGTGGAAGACGAGGAACTACTGCTACTCGAACTGGAGAGTCGACGGTTACCCTGTCTTTAGGGAATACTTCCTACCTATCCCTAACTTTTTACTCTGTCCAAAAACGCTGTTGCTGGAATGAGTGACAAGCCAGTTATGGTGCCAATCCTGGTTGCTGCTGGTGATTTTGAACGCCCTATCATTGGCTTTAATGTGGTTGAAGAACTGACACAAGAAGCTAAACCTGAAGGCAGTGTTGATCCAGACCAGATGTTACAAAAGCTATCCTCAGCCCTTCAAGTGGGCCGCAAAACAGCAAAAGCTGTCTTGTCTGTCCTGAAGAAAGACAAGCCCGAAGACAGTGCACACATTGCAAGAGTGGGCAGGAGATCTGTCAGAATCCAAAAAACAAAGTCATGAAAGTAGAATGTGGTCAACTGAATAAAAGAGTACTGAGTGGGTCACATGTGGTGTTGGAGCCTAATCAGGAGACACCTTGGCCAACAGGACTGATAATAAGACAGCAGTTAATCCAGCTTCCAGAAGAAGAAAACGAAACAATAACTGTGACAGTCCAAAATGTAACTGACAAAGACATTACACTGTGTGGTCGCACAACATTAGGTTGGATGTATGGTGTGGATGCAGTTTATCCTCTAGCCTACTTTTGATGTCTCCTGTTTCTGGGTGTTGTTTGATTGTCGACACGACTCGGAGGTGGTTTCGTTGTTTCAGTACTAGGTCCTTTACTCGGGACCCTGGGTGGTCACCTGGAAAGTCACCTGACAAAGGATCAACAACAACAGGTAAAGCAGATGCTTTGAGAGGAGTGTGATGTTTTTGCAAGGGATGACTGGGACACAGGATGTATTCCAGATTTAAAGCTGGACATTCAACTAAAAGATGACATTCCTGTGCAGAAATCATACAATGCAATCCCTCGACACCTCTACCAAGAAGTCAAAACTCACATTCAGGACTTACTGAGTAGAGGATGGATCCAGAAATCTCACTCTTCTTACTCCTCTCCTGTGGTTTGTGTGCGAAAGAAAGACGGAAGCCTTCGTTTGTGCATAGACTACAGACAACTGAATGGAAAAACATTGCCTGATCGTCACCCAATCCCGAGGATACAAGAGATACTGGAGAACCTCGGAGGCAATTCCTGGTTCACTGTGCTGGATCAGGGAAAAGCATATCACCAGGGCTTCATGAACGAGAAAAGCAGAGCCTGCACAGCATTCATCACGCCGTGGGGACTCTATGAGTGGGTCAGAATCCCATTCGGTCTGACAAATGCACCAGCTGCCTTTCAACGTTACATAGAGGGATGTTTGGGAGACCTGAGGGATGAAGTTTGTGTCCCCTACTTAGATGACGTGCTAGTATTCAGTAGTGACTTTGAGCAGCATGTTCAAAATGTAAGACAAGTTTTGCAGCGACAAAAACAGTGTGGCATCAAGTTAAGACCAAAGAAGTGTGACTTTTTCAAAAGGGAGGTCTGTTATGTGGGCCGTGTGATTTCAGCAGAGGGTTACAAGATGAACCCAAGGGAAGTAGAAGCTGTCCAAGCATTGAGGCATGAGACACCGACCACTGTTCGGGAGGTGAGAAAGTTGATGGGATTTCTCAGTTACTATAGACCCTATATACCAGACTTCTCTCGGACTGCTAAACCCCTTTATGAGTTATTAGCAAAGCCAAAAACTGAGCAAAAGAGGGATGCGAAATCAAAAAAACGAAGCTGTCAGTCTGCTCAGCCTGCTCCATCTCAGCCAGTCGAGTGGACAGAGATCCATCAAGAAGTCCTGAACAAGCTCATAACCCAACTAACAAACCCACCTGTCATGGCATACCCACTTTTGGAAAAGCCCTTTGTTCTCTATGTCGATGCTTCAGAAGAAGGCCTGGGTGCAGTTTTGTTAGTCTCCGTTCTACCGTGTGAGTCTCAGTATCGTATACCTAGGTCCTGTGACTGTCGCCGTCTCTCTTTGATGTTCAATGTGAGACCTTTTGAACTCAAAAACCGCGATTTTACCCGACATTGTCTCGCTAAGTCTCTAATAGACAAAGTACGTGGAGTTTTTACTGTGTACAGCGACAATAATCCACTGACTTATGTTACCAAGACAGCAAAACTCAATGCTTCAGGACACCGCTGGGTGGCAGAGTTAGCAGATTATAGGTTCACACTCAAGTATAGACCTGGAACAGCTAACAGAGATGCAGATTTCCTATCACTCAGACCCAAAGCCATTGAACAAGTAATAAGTGAATGCACAGAGGAATGCCAGCCAGGAGTCCTGGAGACCATCAGTGATGCTTTGCAGATAGCAGAGAGAGGTGAAATCAACTGGATCTCAGCGGTTCCCTATAATCCTGAAGCTCTGCCTGTAGACAGTCATATCTCTGATCTCAATCAACCTCTTGCAACAGAAAGTATCAGATCCAGCCAAAACACGGATCCAGCTATGAGCAGAGTTCTGGTCCTAAAAAGATCCCACGTGCACCTGAAGCATAATCAAAAGCAAGGTGAAAGTGACGTCGTCAGACAGCTTCTCAGGGAGTGGCCTCGTCTGCAGATAGATCAGGATGGCATNGTTGCTGTGTGAAGAGGAAAAAACCTCACAGGGAAATCAGGACACCTATCAAGAGTATTGAGGCTTCTGCACCCTTTGAGATGATCTCAATTGATTATCTACACTTGGAGAAAAGCAGAGGAGGTGAGGAATATATACTTGTGGTTGTAGACCATTTCACAAACTCCAGAGCTACTGTGGCATCCATCACTCACGCACCTCACCTTATCACCCTCAGGCCAATCCTGCAGAGCGTTTTAATAGGATGCTGCTTGGTATGTTACGCACACTGGGAGAGACTGAAAAGTCAAACTGGAAAGAACATCTGTCCAAGGTTGTCCATGCCTACAACTCCACTGTGCACAGGGCAACAGGTTTTTCACCCTTTTTCCTCCTTTTTGGCCGTGAGCCAACTCTGCCTGTTGACCTACTGTTTCCAAAAAAAGAAGACCAGGTAAACAAGTCTCATGCTGGATATGCGGAAAAGTGGAGAGAAACCATGCAGGAAGCTTACTCTATTGCCATGAGAAACATGAAAAAGTCTGCAAAGAGAGGACAAAGGAACTACAATCAGCGCACATGGAGTTCCACTCTGCAACCAGCAGACAACGTGCTGGTAAGAAAACCTCACCCCCAGAGGAGGGCCATGAAAACTACAGAGCTACTGGGAGGACACAATGTTGTCAGGGAGAGAAAAGGCCCTGATAGCCCAGTATACGTAGTTGAACCATCGCAGGTAAAGGGAAAGAAACGAGTTTCACATCGCGACCTACCCCTGCCCTGTCCCTACCTGGTTGAAAAGACGACCGTCAGTATTCCAGTGCTACAGGACAAACAACATCTGAGTAAAGCTAAAAGAATGAAGAAAGCCCATCAGAAATCCAAATGAAGCAGACCAGCAAGAATGAGGCAACCAAGACGCATCTACACATATGACCAGCTTGGACAGCCCACGGTTGAGTTGCTGAAAACCTGCAGTGTTGATGTGGGAAAATCTCCAAGAAGCAGCCATGATTCTCCTTCCAGATCAACATTCATGTATCCTTTTATGCTAAAAAGTTAGTTTTACAGTGAGGATGGATAAAACAGAAAATGTTCAGGTTAAAGGTAGTCAATGTTATTGTTAGTGTTCTATAATTTTACAGTAGCACAGATTGTAGGATTTTCAAAACTATAGAGACAGGTTAACTGAGCACTTATTATGGAAATGATAGGCCCAGAAATAGGCTAGTAACTGAGCATCTTGAGCAGAGACTATTAAAGATAGTCAGCTGAAATAGGAGTGTATCGGAAAAGTTAAATGTATGGCATGTGGAAAAAAATGTGTAGTAACACAAAGTTGGGTGTTGATGGTAATTTCCTTGTCCTGTTGTGAAGATTTGGGGGGCCCACCAATCCCTCTATGGACTACCCACCCTTCAAAACTGATGGACTTTGAATATTTAGTCTTGCCCAGTTTGATTTGCCATGGGACTAAATGGAGATGATGAACTGTGAGGGAAATGTTATAGCCTTCTTTCTGTAAAGCGTATTCTTTGAAAGCCTTCATTCTGCACATAGAATCTGTAAAATGTTCTCTTTGGTATTGTATTTGACAGTTTTGTATTCATGTTTGAGGAAAATGTAGGCAACATTTTTTTTTAGTGGGGGAGGGTGTTGTGACCTTAAAATACTTGAGCCCATTTACAGTTTACATTTATGTCATCTGTCTGCGCCTAAATGTGACGTATGATGTTCAGGGTCAGTTGAGGTCAAGAGAAAAAATAAAGAGATTAATGTCTGCCATTTTTTGTTAAAAGAGAACAAGCTGTTTCTGCAAAAAAAGAAAAAAAAAACAAGCACCGGGGAGAATAAAGTTGCAAAAGAAAGAAGACAGAATCCAAGTATTTTCATGGGTGCAACACTAACAGCATGCACAGCAGGAAAAAGGTAAATACAACTCAACAGTAAAC
>RPOG01002685.1:34664-55103 GCA_008086565.1 Thalassoma bifasciatum
GAGTTAATTATCAGGAACTCCTGAGTGTAAGTGTTTTTAGATCCCCCACAATCCCCTGCAGCAGGCTGGAGAGGAGGCTTGTGATGAGGATTTCTCTAAAGTCTCTCTCCCTCCTCTGTGCTCACATGAATCTTTTCACATCAAATCCTTTGTAGACAGATACGTGCAGGATAAATCTGATTCCTAAAAAGCCCATCCCAAACTGTCCAGGTCCTCTCCTGCTCCCTGTTCTGGTGCTTTCTGCAGCACAGCCAGTGCTTGATGTTTGTGCTGAAGCTGGACTCTCTCACATGGTGTCAAAGACGTCCATTAGGAGGAGAAAGGAGAAGTGTCCTCGGTGGGGAAGGGAGGGGGGTGTCCACAAATCACTGCTCTTTTTCCTGACTCCAGTCACAGGTCAACAACAGCACCAACCAGAGCAAGAATCCTTCCTCTTGTCCAATGAGCCACCAGATCCCATACTTTTGTCCGCAGAACTGTTGCAGTTTGATTGGGACCAGCGGCCCAGTTGCTCATCAAAAGAATAAGATCAAATTCCTGTGCTAGTGTGACAAGGGGGATGTAGCTCAGTGGTAGAGCGCATGCTTTGCATGTATGAGGTCCTGGGTTCAATCCCCAGCATCTCCAATGTGGATTCTCTTGTTGGGTCTTGACCTGTGTTGGTCAGAAAGGAGCACTCAGGGACTACACTGACCAGAACCTCTGGAGGGGATTTTGAGAAAAATCTACACACAAGCCTAGGCAGTGAGACAACTCAGATCCTGAAAACAACCCAGTATACAAGCTGCCACGACATGCCTGACTCTCTTCTCTCTCCGTGCGATTACTTTCTTGAGCTCAACAACAGCACCTCCTAACAAGGGAGAGTCATTCTGCCATTTGGGGCACTTTGGACACCTCATACTAGAAAGGGTCTCCCCGCGCAGGTCTGGTGCTTTTTCTTGTAACAGATTCAAATCCAGTCAACAGTGACTGGTTCTTTTTTTTATATACCTTTGCCTCCAACAACAGACACTCTGAGCTTGTGAGATCGTCCCAATGGCACAGCTTCACAGCTTCACAGCTCACTGTTGAGCTGTGTGTACCTTTTCATTGCACATGAGGCGATCCAGTTATCACACCAGCAAGAGGCTAAATGCAACGCCGGGCAACTTGGGGTCAGTTCTTGCAGCAGAAGACAGCGGCCATCAGAGGGCTTGTATTCCAGAGTGCTTTACCCAGAGCTTTGGCTCCTGTTCACCTGTGGTCACAGCACAGACCAAGTTCAAGTGTTCAGTGTTTTTCTGTTTCTTTGGTTGAACACTGGCAGAGCTGTGTTTCTCTGTCTGTCCTGACAAATCATGGAGTTCTGCACAGCTTCCTAGAAACCCCAAAAGGGAACACTTTTGTTTACTTTGTTCACAAGCCTTTACTTTGTCCTTTAACTAGCTGTCCAAATCCACTGAAAAATCAGAAATCCTGTCTTCGATGGTGTTTCTTGTCAGGCTGATATTTGCAAAAGCCTGTCTCTTTTCAGGGTAAACGATCTCTGCTGCGTTCACCATGTTTTTTGAATCACTCTCACTAAATGGTTTTGAAGCCACTGCAATTTCATGAGCAATGAGGTAGCTCACTTTCACCGCAGCGTCACTGATGTCTTGGCTGTGAGTGAAAATAGAGTGCTGTTTCTTCAGACACAACAACAGTTCATCCACCTTCTGTTTCTCCACTCTCCTGGAAAGTTCTCATATTTGTTGGCATGAAGACTCACATAGTGGCGAGGAAAGTTATATTCTTTCAGCACAACACACAAAAAAAAACACACTGCTTTCCCATTCATCTCTGTGAAAAATATGAGGATGACCATTTCTGTTGGAACACTGCACTCTGCATTCGCTTTTCTTTTTAGAAAGCGACATATTGGGGCAATGAGGGTGACAGGGCGTATAATGCTAAAAGTAGAAGCTGTCAATAGCACGGGCACAACACAAAGTAGCTTGTCCAGATTGACTGCTTGCTTGATGTACTTGCTCTGCCCTGGTATGAACAGTTTGCCTGCTTGACACAGCTGCTATTGCCCCATCTAGTGGACGCAATGAGAACAGTAGTTTATAGCTTTACATAATCATCTCTCGGGCCAGATTGCACCTGTTTGTGCGCCTGATCTGGCCCATGGGCCAAATGTCTGACACCCCTGTCCTAGGTAGTGTCGAAAGTGGAGCGCAGTTGCCGCTGCCATCGGCACTGCCCCCCACAGTGGTACGTAACAACCACCCTCCCCATCGGTTGATGACCGATGAGAGCACAAGATTTGTGGTCGCATCTTATATACTGGCTTGATGTCTGATGAGACATCACTTCTCTTGGCACAGAGGCCTTGTGGTTGTTGTTGTTACTGGAGATCTTTCTCAAAACTCCCTCCATCCCTGGTCAGTGCAGACCTCCCTGAGTGCTCCTTTCTGACCAACACAGGTCAAGATCCAGCAAGAGAATCCACATTGGAGATGCTGGGGATTGAACCCAGGACCTCATACATGCAAAGCATGCGCTCTACCACTGAGCTACATCCCCCTTGTCACACTTGACAGGAATACACTTTCAGCTCCTGTTCTTTTGATGAGCAACTGGGTCACTGTCCCAATCAAACTGCAACAGTTCTGCAGACAAGAGGCGTAAATGGATTCAAACCTGTGCCTCAACCACTCAACAACACAACTCCTCTTCCCAAAAGAGGCCAGCAATGTGATGGTTTTGACTCAATTTAGAATAATCCACTAACCTAATGTGGGCATGTTTTTGGTCTGTGGGAGGAAGCTGGAGTACTTGAACCGGCAACCTTCTTGCTGTGAGGCTGGAGCACTACCCGCTCTGTCACCGTGCAGCCCAGCCATGCAAAATGATGTGGAGTTGAGCAGGGACAGACTGTCAGAGTGGTTGTTGTGGCCGAGTGGTTAAGGCGATGGACTAGAAATCCATTGGGGTCTCCCCGCGCAGGTTCAAATCCTGCCAACAACGTCAGGTGCTTCATTTTAAATCTTCGCCTCCAACAACAGACACTCTGAGCCGCCCCCCAATGGCAACTGAGTCTTTCACAGCTTCACGGCTCACCGTTGAACTGTATGTACCATTTTCCTGCTGTGCATGCTGTTAGCACTGACACATGAGGCCAGTTGAAACACCAGCAAGAGACACAATGCAACACTGGGTTACTTGGGTCAGTTCTTGCAGCAGAAGATAGCGGCCGTCAGAGGGCTTGGATTTTTGTTCCAGAGTGCTTTTCCCAGAGCTTTGTTTCCCGTGGACCTGAAACAGGGCGTGCAGTGCGATGGTTGTATAGTGGTGAGCATAGCTACCTTCCAAGCAGTTGACCCGGGTTCGGATCCCCGCCGATGCAGTAGAGTTGAGGAACACTGTGCCGTGGCACAAGGCAGGTGCCCATCTGCGCAATCAAGTTTAACTAGGGATGAGTGCATTTTGAAAGCTGTCTTCGTGGTGACTGGGGTACATGGCCCTGTTTCTTGGCCCATGGAGGACTTTGTATGGAAAGCCTCAAATGGAGTGCTTGGGGTAACCATGCAACAGGAAAAGCTGGCAGGTGAGAGAGGGCGCAGATCGGGCTCTTGGCGTAGACCTCTGCCTTTCTCTCTGCAACTTCAGGGCTATTTATTTAGTTTGAGACTATCTGACTGAACTTTGAGCTTCTATTCAATAAGGCACTATGTAAATTGCTTTACAAACTGCAAAGTGAATGACTTGACTTTTGATCATTCCCACTACTCTGTTTCCAATAAGACGGTTTTTAGCTCTTAACAAAATTATCACCTTAGTCGTCTGAGAGAAACCTTTTTGTTCTCTTGTCCAATATAACAGCCCCGACAAGAAGCACTTGCTTATTTCAACTGACAGGCCACAGGTTCTGTGTTTCATCTCATTTTTGTGGTAAAATAATCACACTGCTTTATGGCAGTCATTTGGTAAAATTCAGCATGGCAGCTCTATATGTGTCAGGGTAAATGTAAAAGTTTTGTTCTTTCTTCCAGTTGCTCATATCATATAATTTCTACAAGTGCATGGTTTTGATCATCGCAACAAAATCTAGACATAATCACAAAGTGAACCTGACTAAGCCATACAGAGGGGCTCAGAGGCCTCAAATTGCAGACACTGAAAGTCAGTGTCACTGTCCCAGAGCTTTTCTCTTCAGTTGTCCAGGGGAAGCACCAGGACCCAGGAACATGTCATTCAGCAGGCAAAATCAGGCACGAGCTAGCCAGGAGTCGAACCTAGAAGCTTTTGATCCGTAGTCAGACGCGTTATCCATTGCGCCACTAGCCCCTACTGCCTTGGTTGGGACCCACATTCGATGCACACTTCAAACAAAGCCAGTGGGCTCTGAGTGGGACAGATGTGTGGAAAAAAGGCCACTGACAAAAGCCAAGCCAAGTCATACCAGGGCTGACCAAAAGGGTCATTGGCCCCTGCCCACCACTTTGAATTGATACTGATGAAGCAGACGCCTGCATGCACACACTGGAATTTCACCAAGCAAGTCAAGCTGATCACCTTTGCTGTGACCCGGATTCGAACCGGGTTGCTGCGGCCACAACTCAGAGTACTTACCACTATACGATCACGGCTGCTCTGCTGGGCTGAAATCATTCTTTTTGGCTGAGAGCAGTTGGAGACAGGGACAGGAACTGGCTTACCTTCAGTGTCTCAGGTGGTTTTTCTTGTAACAACAGTTGCTTAAGTTGTACCTGGGGCTTACTCTTTACCGTGATTCTGCTCTCAGAGAAACATCAAGAATTTCCATTGAACTGCATTTTGGTTTGAATAAGTAGATGTTATGCTTTTACAAATGCATATTGGTTGAACAAACACACTTTTTATAGATCAACTACAAGCTGATATTGTACATGCACACAGAAAAATATCCATCCTGTCATTGACAATTTCAGCTCAGAGTAAATACAATGTGATTACATAGGATTTGTGACAGGGTGAACGTTGTTTGCTGTTGTTTGGATTTAATGAACACATGATCAACTCTCCATAATTTCAGGGTGTTTTTCAGTGGGGACATAAAAAGTGAGACCTGATCTCAAGCCATTGAAACAAAGGCACAATGTGGCTGGTTAAGTGCACATGTGTTATATGAAGGCGATTGCTGCGCAGCTGGAAAGCCATGAAAGGTCACCAAGAGCTGCTGTGCCCTTTTGTGCCTTTGTCGATGGGCAAGTTTCAGGCTCCCTGGGACGCCATACCTCTGCGGTTCGTGCACTAGCTGGCACTGAAACAGACTGCCCAGAATGGGGGTTCACCTGCAGTACACAAACCCTGTTGTGTGGGCTCATCAGGGATTTGAACCTGGGACCTCTCACACTCTACGTGAGAACCACTCCCCTAGACAAGAGCTGGCAATCCAATGAAAGATCACAAGGTGCTCTCATTGACAGCCGCGCTCCACTTTTGAAACACCCAAAGGGGTCAGGACCTGACAGTTGTAACCCACACAAAATAATTGGGTTAAATATATTAGGAAATATTTTTCATAGAAAAAGGGAAGACAAAGAAAAATAAATAGATAATAAATGTATATACTATTAATACATATGACCTAATTTTTCCAAGAAAAAAAAAGAAAAGAAACAGTTAAGTTGAAAAAACGATTTATTTTGTTGTAATTAAGTGCTTCCTGTCAATGTTTTATTTATTATTTTATCAAATCAAAGCTGTGAAAACTAGAGTGCGAACGATAGTTATCCAATAAGAATGACCGTCTCTCAGTAGTTCCGCCCCTGACCCTGCTCCTGCAGGTCAGGTACGTCTGTGAGCACTCATGCATGAAGGGAGACAGAGGATGAGAGCGGACTTTTTCCGATACGTCAAAAGTAAATGAAAACAACAGAAAAACAGACAAATCAACATAGAACGAGTAAAACACAGAGAGAAGACACAAGCGACGTTATAACTGAAGCAGTAGCTTCTTTGAATCGCTACAAGTGAGTAAATTCACACGGTAAATTCCCGTTAGCTGTGTTAGCTTTAGCTTTTAGCTCATGCTACTCTGCTGGTTCATTATTACAGCTAGACGAGGGAGACCACGTGGCTGCACCCGGCGCTGCGGTGTTACGCTAACCCCCCCCCTCTCAGAGATCGGTGAGCATGTTTATGCAAAATGGTTATGTTCACATCACTTTTATCGGTTTGTAGTCCGATGTTATAGAAATTTTGCACTTCAAGAGAGAGTTATTACCAGAGTTAAGCTATACAAAAGCAAAAGACAGAAGAAAATGTTCATTAAAAATGTGATTTATTTCATGTATGTTTAAAAACTGTGATAAATTTCATGTATGTTAAAAGAAATGATTTATTTCATGGATTGTTAAAAATAATAGTTCATTTATTTAATGTGTATAGAATAATTTAGTTTAAAAAAGATGTACAATGTAATGATATTGACAATAGATAAAGAATCTGTTGTTATTTAATAACTGATAGATTTGTTTGACCCTGTCTGTTGACAGGTCAGGTTTTTTTTATGGTTGGTTCTGCATGCGTGGATTCAACTTGGATCAGATGGCGAGCCTTCCCCCTTGGAGCTAGAGAAAGAAAGAGAGTTTGGATACTTTGTACTGCACATCTCTAGTGTGGTAGGACCCACCCCGTGAATACTTACACCATCAGCCCTTGCACTACTTTCTCACACATGAGAACAAACTTTACAGACTTACCTTATCATTTTTGTTGAATCCCGGGAACTGTGAACTTTCTAATTATTTTGACTTGACTTTAACCAAACTCTGGACTTACCTTTTATCTCATGTGAATTGTGCATGTGTATTGGTTGACTGTTGGATAACTTTACTGAAGAAGAAAAACAAAGTATTTACAACTGTTGATACAGACCTGAGAAATTGTGAACTCAAAGTTTGCAAATTGTGGTTTAACAGAGGTTGTGGGAAAAACAAGATATATTTTGAAGGGTGCACCCGCAAAATAGAAATTTTGACATAACATTGGCCATATTGAAAGGGATGTATTTGCATATTTTGTACTGTTACTGTGTTGTATTATTCCATTCCTGTTTCATAACTAAAGCCGGCAAATTATCATTTATCCTGTGTCTAGTTCTCATTTAAACACTCCACCAAGCTCCAGCAGTCGAATCTAGTTATCCATTGCAGTACTTTAAGTAACAATTTCTTAACATACCCATCATAAGTGTTACACAGTGGCTTAATTTCTTCTAGGGGTGCACATTGGCTGAGCTAATTGATGCTCTTTTAGAGCAGGGGAACAGTGGCGCCACAAAGATGGAAGAGAGTGGGACATTTCAACTCCATAAAAGAGGGAAAACTTGAGAGACCACTTTACTTCCAGTACAGCCTGGTCACAGAGGCTGGGAGAAAGTGAGAGACTTGTCCTTTATTTGAACCCAGGACCTCTCGCATCCAAAGCAAGGATCATACCCCCAGACCACCAACCCACAAAACTGCATGTGGACCCAATGAAACAACTACGACAACCAACTTCATCTTTTTCACTTCACTGTTGGATGTAGCTCAGTGGTAGAGCGCATGCTTCGCATGTATGAGGTCCTGGGTTCAATCCCCAGCATCTCCAATGTGGATTCTCTTGCTGGGTCTTGACCTGTGTTGGTCAGAAAGGAGCACTCAGGGAGGTGTGCACTCACCAGGGCCTCAGAAGGAGGGAGTTTTGAGAAAGATGTACATTAATAAGGACAACCACAAAGCAAAGGTGCCAAGAGAAGTGGTGTCCCATATCAGGAGACAACAACCAAGTATACAAGCTGCCATGACATGCCTGACCCTCTCTTCGAGTTATTTTGATAAACTGAGCAGTTTCACCTGGAGTTAAACATGTGCGCCACCACTATAAAAAGACAGCACTAATGGAGCCCAGATACAACAAGTCACCATGGCAACTGGGAAGTGGAGGGCGGCGGTTTTTTTTACCCCACCAGAACTGGAAAATATTAATGCACTCATACTCATACGAATTTTGACATAGTTTTAGGAAAAAGTGCAACACCACAGCAGCTGAAAAGAGAGGGAGACTGAGAGAACATCGCTGCCCTGGTCAATGTGTAAGTTTAAATGTAGTCCTGCAATCACAGTAATATTACAGGGATCATCATAATCATCATAAGATCATTCATTTATTTAATATAGGTGCAATCCAGTGGGGGAGAAACACACTTGGCAGCAACTTAAGATGACATATAAAAACATTGTTCAAACAGGTGAGACCTCCACATGATCTCATGGGTTTACCTCATTGTAATCATGTTTTACATTGTGTAATAATATTACGTGGCCAATTGACAATCAATGATATCTGTGAAAAATGTCGACTTGTATGTTTTTTACATAACAGACGGCAGAACCATTACACCAAAACTCACCCGCTGACTGAAAGAATGAGGAAATCAAGTACAGTGTGGTTGAAAGAGGGCGGAGACAGAGAGAAATTCCAGGTTCATTGACAAAAACCTGGTTGGTACCAGGTTAGTCCCACAGCGTCAGTTACTACGGTAACTGACCGAGAGCAGGAGTTACCTCTCTCTGTGAAAAAGGCTTGGGTTACCCCTCTTTCTCTGTTTGAGTTATCTCCCTCATTTCAGGGTTGATAGACTCAGTTTTCTCTAAACCTGTTCATGAGACACACCTCTGCTCAACAACAGAACCCCAACAAGGAGCACTTACTGCCGTCAAAAAACAAGCAAGTGCATGTGTTTGGAAAATGCCGCTGACAAAATGGGGCTAAGACGAGCCATGACGCTAGTAAAACAGTGTGAGCCCCAATCAATCATCAGTAAACAAGTCTCCATTTGCATCTTTGGTGGGGCAATCTTCGTCTGAAGTAACTCCTCATCAAATGAGAGCCTTCTTCCTCCACTTCAGTCCAAATCAAAATAAGCACTTAAGACTTGATCCGGCAGCTCAAATTTGCTGCTTTTGAGAAAACACATTCACAAGGTAAACATTGTGTTCTATCAACAAAGTCTTCGAAACCCACTGTGGTCAACAAAATGACCCCAACATAAAGCACTTACTGCAAACTGGTTCAGGTGTTTGGTGATTTTCTGCTATTTGGTTGGACACAGGCAGAGCTGTACTTCCCTGTCTTTCCTTACAAATTATGGAGTTCCACACAGCGTCACCCACAGGTTTGGTTGCACCATGCTTCAAGCAGACTAAATCTATACACATGCGAATTTTCCTGCCGAGACAACCCCAAAGAGAAGCAGTTTTGTTGAAAGATTCAACAGTGGTTCATTTTGGAGTCCTCTGAGAGAAACTATTTTATAGTACTGCCTCCAAATCCAGGTGTTGCTTTTGTCCAGGATAACAGCCCCAACAAGAAGCACTTGCTGATTTCAACTGACAAGCCAGTGCTCCAGTTTGGGTCATGATACAGACTTGATCACTAGGAATTCATTCTTCATCAAAGAGGTGATCATGTGTTTCACTCCTGCTCAGCAACATTAAGATTAAAGATTTTTGATTGTCCTACTCTTTATATATTTATTTATATATTTTAGCATTATCAACCTTAAAGCATCTTCTGTCCAACTTAAATTCCAATGAGCTTTTGATGGCAGGAGATCTCAACTGGGATTGGTTAAATGTAGCCTCCGATGAATTTAAATCTTTCTGTGACTCTGTAAATCTTAGTCAGTTGATCAGTCAACCAACTATTGGAAAGAATTGGTGTTTGTTGACTAACAGATGATCATGTCTTTCACTCCTGCTCAGCAACAGTTCCCCAACAAGTAGCACTTACTGTAGTCAGATATAAAGTGAGTGCACATGTTTGGGAAATGCTGCTGACAAAATGGATGATCTAAAACAGAAGTAAACAAAGTTAGGTTGTGTTGTTGTTTGACAGCCTGTACCACACAAGTCTGTGCTCAAGTTGGGTCAGTCAACTGGACTGTACTTCTTCTTAATTGTGTACTTTTGAAATCTCTTGAGCAGTTTTGCTGGACATCCTCTAACTTGAGGTCATAGAGCCCTTGATGTGGTTTACGTTCAAGCACATGTCCCCACTAGTTTAATGCTGCCACAGTGCTTTAAACTCCTCCTTCCTGGTTCAAAGTTTCAATGCACTTGACATTTGCTGAGAACATTCGATAAAGCAGTACTTAAAAAATGGCCCATAACCAAGTCTCAATTTAGGGCATCAAACCATGACAATTGTAAACCCTAGGCACATGAGGGCCTTCTTCCTCCACTTTGAGCCACAGCAAAATAAACACAAAAGATTAGAGCGGCTAAAATTTGCTGTTTTAGCAGGCTACCGCGTTCACCAGGGTCAAGAAATGTACACACATCAAAGTCCTTGAAACCCCAGTTTGGTCAACAAAACTACCCCAAAAAGCACTTCATGCTGCCTTCACAGTACAGCCTTCTTCCTCCACTTTCATCAACAGCAAAAACAAGCACATAAGGTGATATCAAGCAGCTTAAATTTGCTGTTTTTGAGAAACAACCTTTTCTAGAAACAAGATATATCAACACAACAAAGACCTCACAAACCCAATGTGGTCAACACAACTACCCCAACAAAACGCACTTTCTGCAATTTACTTTCAGGTCAGTGTTCACAGTACTGACCATGTTGTGTTTGGTGATTTTCTGTTAATTTGGTTGGACCCTGGCAAAGCTGTGCTACTCTGTCTGTCCTTGGAGAAATTATGGAAGTCCGCACGGCTTCATCCACATGTCACGGGTTAGATGCCCCACACCTCCAGCGGACTCAATCTATCAACTTGCCAGACATTTTCCTGCCAAGACAACTCCAGAGAGAAGCACTTTTGATGAAACAGTCAGCAGTGGTTCTTTTTGGAGTTGCCTGAGAGAAACCATTTCACTGGACTGGTTCCAAATCCAGGTGTTGCTTTTGTCCAACATAACAGCCCCAACAAGAAGCACTTGCTCATTTCCACTGACAGGCCAGTGCTCCAGTTAAGGTCATGATACAGACTTGAGATAAGATTGTTGTCCATCAACAAACAGAAGATAATGTCTTTCACTCCTGCTCAGCAACAGTACCCCAACAAGTAGCACTTACTGCAGTCAAATATCAAGTCAGTGCATGTGTTTGGGAAATGCTGCTGACAAAATGGACATTCAGGAGTAAACAGAGTGAACTGATTATCATTTGGCAGCCTGTTTCACATAACATACAAAACACACAACAAGACAACCCCAAAGAGAAGCACTTGTGAACACAGCAAACACCAGTGTCTCAGTTTGAGGTGGTCTGGTTGTGACACTGCGCCTTTTGACTCCAATTCATGTTTAGTGAACTGCCATGTGCAACTGCCCCAACAAGAAGCACTTACTGCATGCAAAGAGGTCAAGTCTGTGCTCAAGTTGGGTCAGTCAACTGGCCTGTACTTCTTCTTACTTGTGTCCTGTTTAAATCTCTTGAGCAGTTTAACTGAACAACCTCTAGCTTAAGTTCCTGCAGCCTTCAATGTGGCCTAAGTTCAATTACTTTTCCTCTGTAGTTTATATGCTGAAGAAATGTTTTCTCACAACAAAGTCATCAAAACCCACTGTGGTCAGCAAAACTACCCCAACAATAAGCACTTACTGCATCTACTTACAAGTCAGTGTACATGTTAGGGTCACAGTACAGACCTGGGGTCAGCTGCACAAGAGTAGGTTTCAAATATCCAGGATAGATGGTTGTGCCCTGTTCAACAAATCCATAACAAGAACTCCCAGGTTCAGTCTGTTTCACAAAGACTAAGTCAGGATGAACAGACACAGATTCATCAAGCCAGGTGAAACTAATCATGGCTCAATGCCCACACGGGTAATTTTGTTGCCAAGACAACCCCAAAGAGAAGCACCTTTGTTGAAAGAATCAGGAGTTGTTCTTTTTGGAGTCGTCTGAGAGAAACCTATTCACTCTGCTGCTTCCATACCCCATTGTTGCTCAGGTCCATTATCACAGCCCCAACAAGAAGCACTTGTTCATTTCAACTGACAGGCCAGTGCTCCAGTTTGGGTCATGATACAGACTTGAGATAATTACAAGGATTGTTGTCTGACATTTAACAGATGATCATGTCTTTCACTTCTGCTCAGCAACAGTACCCCAACAAGTAGCACTTACTGCAGTCAGATATCAAGTGAGTGCTTGTGTTTGGGTAATGCTGCTGACAAAATGGATGAACAATAACACAAGTAAACAAAAGTGAGCTGGAATGTGTTCGGCAGCCTTTTTCACATAACATGCTTCACCCACAGCAAGACAACCCCAAAGAGAAGCACTTGTGAACACAGCAAACACCAGTGTCTCTGTTTGAGGTGGTCTGGTTGTGATAGGACTCAATGATATTCTCATGTTTGACCACATGACAACTGCCATGTGGAACTGCCCCAACAAGAAGCACTTACCATATGCAAAGAGTCTGTGCTCAGGTTGGGTCAGTCACCTGGCCTGCACATCTTACTTGTGTCCTGTTGAAGTCTCTTGAGCAGTTTTGCTGGACATCCTCTGACTTGAGTTCCTGGAACCATTGATGTGGTCTTAGTTCAATGACTTGTCCCCCTTAGTTTCATGCTGCCACCATGCTATAAACTAAACCGTCCTGGTCTTAAAGTGTCAGTGCAGTTGAAAGTTGTCCAAAACAAGAGTTCAAGCATTGCTGAAGGAAATGAACCTGTGGATATTCTCAGTCAGGTCAAGATAGAATCACTAACAAGCCTGAAATAAATCAATTGAACCGACCTTGTGTAAGTAGTTACCATTCCTCCTCTCATCCATGAAGCTTCTTCAGTTCTGAAAGTCTGGTGTGGAGTACTAGACATTTATACACCAGGAGGCTGGTGGCAAAACAAGTGGTCATGTGACCTGAAACCAGTTGACTCTTTTGGTGTTTGTGTGAGTCGTTAGCCCTGATGGGCAGTCGCCCCCCCCCCCCCCCCCCCCCCGCCCTCTTTTGAGAGTCCCTAGGGTCACCTGACTGCAGGAGTGAAAGATGGCTGCACCTCCTTGGGAGGGCTCTCACATTGAGAAAATGGCCCATAACCAAGTCTCCATTTGCATCTTTGGTGGGTCGATCTTTGTCTGATGTAACACCTAGTCACATGAGGGCCTTCCTCCTCCACTTTAATCCACAGTAAAATAAACACATCAGATGAAAGTGGGCAGTTAAACTCTGCTGTTTCTGAGAAACCACATTTTCCAGGGACAACATGTGTTCTCACAACAAAGTCATCAAAACCCACTGTGGTCAGCAAAACTACCCAAACAAAAAGCACTTACTGCAATCTACTCTCAAGTCAGTGTTCATGTTAGGGTCACAGTACAGACCAAGGGTCCGTTGAACCAAAGTAGGATTCAGATATCCAGGATGAATATTTGAGCCTTGTTCAGTGAATCTATAACAAGAGCACCCAGGCTAAATCAAGCCAGGTGAAACCAATCCTGGGCTGTTTCTTGAATTTGTATATTATACTTGCAGTTCGTACTGATTTGCCCAAAATACAGTATGTAGTATGCGAACAAATGCGAAAGTTGCCGTCTGCCAAAACTACCTGGATGATCTACTGATCCGAGAAAATGTCTCAGTATGCAGCAGACCAGGCGTACTGTTTCCCACAATGCAAAGCTCTTGGCTACTGCGCAAAATTTGAGAAAAAAGGCAGAATGAGCAGAGAGATGGAAAACAAATGTAAGTGCATTTCTGTTCTTATCTTTACCTTGTTGACATGTAATATTATGAAGTAAGTTCTAATAATGTTACCATTGTTGTTGTTGTTCTGCTGTGACGGTTCGTAACTGTTGGAAAGGTGCTGCTGAGTTTGTCCCCTACCAGCTATGCTAAAACTAACCACATGATTATCAAGTTAACAGTCATGAATGTTTAACTACACGGTGAATTGTTTTCTTTAGGGACAGAGCAGGACACCGAGAACCTTATTTTTTGGCGTACAGCCAACGAATCCTTGTTCAGTGGGCGGCGAAATGCCGCAATCAAGGGATTCAAGTAAGTTCTCGCAGCACAAACACGCGCGCACACACACATTTGAAGATATATACACTCCAGAGAGATATGGAGAAAGAAAGCAGTACTCGTACACTCAATCTCAATAGGTAGGTATTCCATTTTATCTTTTAATGCTGTCTGTACAATATTACACTCTTTTATCACATGCCTCCCTCTTTTTGTTGTTTCCTTGATTCTGTGCCATGTTTTTAACTGTCAAGGCACTTTGCAAACATTTGTTTTGAAAGGTGCTTTATAATTACAGTTGTCATCATTATTACAGGTCACAGAAAGGGATGAAGAGAGGGAGAAATTTTGCATGGAGAGAGAAGAGAGGAGAGAGAGAGAGGCAATGGAGAGAGAGGAGCGTAAAGAGAAGGAGCAGCTGGAGCGAGAGGAGAAGAGGGAAAGGGAGAGGTTGGAGAGAGTAAATACTTAAGCAGCACAACCACCACCTGGTGAAAATGTATCAGAAACCTTATAAGAAAGAATTCCAGAACACTGGACTGTAGTGGCAGCTTGTCATTTTGTTCAAACAGGAAAAGAAAAAAAAAACTCAAAACAAAGTAGAACACTGTAAAATCTGAACTCAAAACATCAGTTCACTATCTTACTATTTAGAATCAGAATCAGAATCTCCTTTATTGCCAAGTATCTTCAAGAAGAAAACAAGGAATTTAACTTTGGTTTAACTGTGCTCTCTGTACAAAAACAAGTACCAATAAACATTACGCATCAAATATATAAAAGAACAGATATTCAGTAACTACAAATTAGAAATATTAGTAATATAGAAACTTTGTACAAAAAGGAAGAAAGGAAAAATAAATATAGAAATATATATAAGTTAAAAAGTGCAATAGAGAATGTGCATGACACTTGACAATGGGATTACAGGTTTTTTAATTATTTTTTAATTATTTTTTTTAAGTGTTCATCAGTGTGAGGCCTGTGGAAAGGAACTGTTCATGTGTCTGGATGTCCAAGCGTACAGTGCTCTGTAATGCCGGCCAGAGGGGAGGAGCTTAAACAGAAAGTGTCCAGGGTGTGAAGGGTCTGCAGAGATGTTTCCAGATCACTTCCTGGTCCTGGACCTGTACAGGTCCTGGATGGAGGGCAGGCTGGAAATAAACAAGGAAATAAACAACTACTTGTCATTGGTGGTAGTCTGTTCATATATATATATATATATATATATATATATATATATATATATATATAGAGAGAGAGAGAGAGAGAGAGAGAGATGAATACATACACAAAAGGCATGAATATCAAAAAACAATATAATTAAGGGAATAAAACTGTATTTGTGTGTCATCAGTAATCGTGCTCCCTCAGCACAGGAATGCCTGTTCTCAGAGAAGAAATTTCTGCAGCCAGCCTGTCTCTTAAATCGTCCCCTGGCTCCTGGTCTTCCAGGAGATCACCCTCTCCTTCCATGACCCCCTCCTCCACCTCTGGCTCCACCAAATCCCCATTTACAATGGAGAGGTTGTGGAGGAGGGCACAGGTGGACACCACCACAGTCACAAAGGTGTGTTTTATCTAAATGAATAAATATAACTGAACCCTTTGAATTTTTAATGTAAATGTTGTAACCTTAGATTTAAAAATAAATGCTTTCTCTCACCTCCAGGGCCTTCAGGAAGATGCTTCACCACCTCGTCTTCATCATGCCAATGGCCCTCTCCACCACACACCTGGCCTGAGAATGATGGCGGTTGTATCTCGCCTGGACAGGGTTCTGCAGTGGCTCCCTGTAAGGTGTCAGCAGTACTATAGGGGCAGCAAGGCACGGATACCCCCCATCCCCAAGGATGTACCAGCCAGGAGGGGAGTAAAGTTGCTGCGCATAGATACTGCTCCACCACAGAACCCTGGCATCATGCACAGAGCCAGGGAGCCCTGAAGTGTGTTACTTACATTATATTCACTTTCCAGGAGGGCAGCCAGAATGTTTCTTCTTCTTCTGACAGCATGTCTTCTTCTCCTTCGTGCAGCATTATTTTTCATTTCCACCAACAAGTAAGACATTTTCTTCTCTTCTTCTTCTTGAACGTTTGAACCTTTTTTGTAATGGATGGAGCCTGGTAGCCTGGAGACTTCTCCTGATCACCAATTCTCCTAACGAGCCTTTTATTGAGAGCATCTGTCCCCATTGCACCCAGCCTATCAACTTATTTAAAATCATTATTAATTATAGAATTATAGAGAGCAGTTTAATCATCAACTTTAAAAATATAAACTCACTCCAGATTATTTACACTTAATAACATCTGGTGTAATATTAGGAGTGAAATATGATTAGTTTTGCTGAATTTGGCACTGCCTACTACCTTCTACATTCACATGTAGTATGTAGTATAACTGTTAGGTTTGACCTGTTAAGCAGCATACTACTCCAGATTTCTGTTTTGGAAAGTGAAGCTCATTGTTTTTTTTTTATTTATTTATTTATTTATTTATTTATTTATTTATTTATTTATTTATTTATTTTTAATGTTTGACTTCATCATAAATATAGAAAATAAACCACGGGTATATCCATTTCTTAAAATATACCACAGGCATCAATCAATCCACTATATCAATCAGAGGTGAAGTTACAGGAACCAAAAAATTAGATAAGTCAAATTAGAAGTTAATAAAATACATAGAAAAATAAATAAATAAATAAAATTTAGCATGTGATGGGAATAGTCGTTGTAAAAGTTTTTATTTTCTATTTTTGTTCTTTTCATTATTTTCAGTGGCTGTCAGTTGATAAAAAAGGGAATACGTGATTTGTCCTGGCTTTTATGAATTTTGTAGAAGTAAACACCTCTTTCATTTTATAAAGTGAATAGATGTAGTGATGTCTTTCGTGTCACTTCTCTTCTTTTTCAAAGACCGTCCAACATTTTTGTTGTCTTGTTGTTGTTGTGCAGATTTATTCCAGTATGTGTCAGTAAATCACCTCAACCTGAGCGCTTCTGTATAAGGGTCAATGACATATTGAGGGTCTAAAAATGTTTTTTTTAATAAGTTCTTTGAAAATGGATAAAAATTGTCTTTTTGAGTCAAGGAATATGTGTTTTAACAGATTTAAATAGTTAACCAACATTTTAATTTTTTTAGATTCATTATTTTTTAGTAATTTTAACTTGACCACCCCAAAAATGTCAGGTGGTGCAACCAAATGTATGTAAATATATTTATATGTTCCTGTTAGTTTTTCTCTGTGAAATTATTGACAAGTATCTCTTAAGTTTCTGTGGTGATTTATACATTATCATTTTGTGGGTGTCTTTTTTATTTACAATAATTCCACGTTATTACATTCTAGTGATCAGGTATTTAGTATTTTTGGCATCTGATTTTAGATTTTAAGACAAAAAAATACTAAAAAATTGCAATAAATCCATAAAATAAAAAAGCTTTTCACATTATACCTATCAACTACTTGTTGTTCACTTAAGCTTATTTTTTGATGGTTTAAATAAATGAATAAGTGAATGAAGAAATGGATTTACCTGGTCGCACTAACTGAGGAGGATCAGTTGCGCCACCTGACCACATCAGAAATGACAGCAAATAAGATGAATAATAATAAATACAGTATGCAGTATGCAGTGTCTTCTACATACTGGATTTTAAAGTCGTATGTAGTAGGTGGATTCAAAAACAGCCTCAGTCCCCCTTTTTTTCTTCATCTTCCTGTTCCTTGTCCTTAATCTCAGACTCTGGCCGTCTTTGAATTTGCCTACTACGTACTACTTTCTTATGCAGTATGTAGTAGACACTGCTACTGCATACTGTATGAGAATGTAGTATATAGTCTGACAATTCTGTTTGGTCTGTTTTGTAGTTTGCTACACTGGTTTGCAGTTTGAGGAATGGGAGAGTCAAGCTGATGGGTTTTTTTTTCTTGACTTTTCCATAATTTATTCGTATTAAGTTATATTAGGAAAACTTAGTAAATAGTGAATCAATATTCTCCAGAAAAAAAAACAAAAAACTCTAAAGTTTAAAGGAAAATGTTGGAATTTTCAGGTTTGAAAAGTCGCAAATTTAACGCACAGAACAGAATTAAAACACAGACGTCCTCTGCAGTTATTACAAATGATTATAGGTCAAAACGCTTTAAACTGCATTAGTTTTACCAGGAGACCTCTGATCTTTGTAATAACTGCAGAGGACGTCTGTGTTTAAATGTGGATGTTGCAGCAAAATTCATCATATTTGATTTTTAATATTATACCAGATGTTATTCATTGAAAATAATCTGGAGTGGATTGACTTTTTATTTTTAGAGATGATGGAAAAACTGTTTCTGATGATGCAGGTATGATTTCAAACATGTTAATAGGATAATGATGACATATACCATGTAAGTTCCCCACTTAAAAGATGTTTTAGGGTTTTACACTTGAATTGTTCCACTGCTTCACCCAAACTTTCTCCAGTTCATGTCATTTTCAATTCAGACCTGCAGCCAGGCGCTTTGCATTGTGGGAAACAGTACGTTAGGTAGACTGGTCAGATGCATACTGAGAAATTTTCCTGGATCAGTAGGTCATCTGGGTAGTTTTGGCAGACTGCAGCTTTCACATTTGTTCACATGCTGCATACTGTATTTTGGGAAAATCAGTACGTACTGCTAGTATAGTATGTGAATTCGAAAACAGTCTCTGTGTCTCTTGTTTTTCATCTTCTTTTTTCTTTTCCTCATCATCCTGTTCCTTTTCAAGCCATTCCATAATCTCAGACTCAGTCTCCCTTTGTTCCTCATCTTTCTGACTCCCCCCAGACTTCAATGATGAGCTGATCACTGGTGTTCTTTTTTTTAAACTCTTGGCTTTGAATATTTGAACAGCCAACATTTCCCACATGGGGCTGTTCCAACATATTTTTCAGTAAGATTTTCAAAAGCTGACAGTTCAGTTACTGTCCGGTCCTGTCCTCCTGACTCTGTCCATAAATCTGGAAGGCCATGTGTCTGACTTCTTCATTTCTTCATTTTGAAGCCTAAGTAATCAAAGAAACATGTTTTTATAATGGTTATTTGGAGGAGAAAACAAAGCTTACATCCAAACATTTATTTTTCAGCTAAGAGTTCCTACTTAATCCCTGAAATATAAATTGCTGTAAATAAAACCTATATTTGATACTCAGTGCACAGCTTGAAGTTTGCATTCTACAACAGCAAATTAGGGTCACTTTTTTTTCACTTCGAGAATAATTTGCAACATCATGAGAATAAAGTCATATTATTATGAGAATAAATGTATAAGATTTGAGAATAAAGTCATAATAGATAATAAAGTTAAAACAGGTGAGTCCAAAGCACAGATTAGAGCTGTGCTTTTGCTTAATGTGGAGGTTTTGGTTGAAGTAAAGTGATGAGCAGTTCATTTGTCAGAAGAGAAACATCTACCAGACTCACTGAATTAAAGGTGTACTCTTGTGGTTTTTAAACTTACAGGTGATAAGCGCTGGGACGAACCACCAACAAGACAAAAAGAGGGTATACAGACACGGTCCTCTAACACTAGTAGAAGTCGACCTAAGTCTTTTGTAGTTCTCTGGTACTTCTTCTACTTTCCATCATCACTTTTCTTTTTCTATCCATCAGCTGATGATCTGAACCCATGTTTTTGTTTTTCCTTCAGCTGTAATGATCCTTAAAACATGAAGAATGAGAGACTTTCACAGAATTTGGATCAGCCCTGATTTTCAGCCTTTCATGAAAAAAAATCAAAGTGTAATTTCAAAAAAAATTGTAGATGCTTTTATTTTGAAGAGTAAACTGTGTTTCACTAGTTTGAGCAAAAATAATTATCTGAGTATGAAAAAAAAATCTCTGGATTAGTTTGTGTGTCTTTTCAAAGAAGGGAAGCTAAAGTAAAAGATTCTGGACCTGATCTGTTCATGGATGACCTGTTTCTTTGTTTTTCTGGCCTGTTAAAACTGTGCAAACGAACCAAAAAGAAACCATTTCCTGTACCTTATGTAATCTAACACTGTGCTCTCACATGTAATGAAGTGAACTCTTGGATTTTTTTTTCCAGTTACAAAACCATCAGTCAGTGGAGAAGACTAAAATCTGATTCTGGGACTGAAATCTGATTCAATTAAACCTGTCACAGAATTGTTCATGACTCAGAAGATTTCCATCTGTATCCATTAATTCATTTCTAAACTGTTATAAAAAGGATTTATTTTTACACTACACTACCTGGATTTAACTAAGTAAACAGGTTGAAGCCTCCTATTGGATAATTACTGCATGGATGATTATCTTTCAGCTGGAAACGAGTTATTAAACTCCTGTAGCAGAACATTTTAACAGACATGGAACATTCGTTCAAATATCTCACACTCACAAGTTTTTCTTTGCCATTGTAACTTGTTAAAAGCTGCTGCAAAGTGCTGAACTCATG
>RPOG01002685.1:55897-84339 GCA_008086565.1 Thalassoma bifasciatum
TGTGATGTGTATTTGTTCTCAGAGGAAAAATCAGCCAGCTGCCATCTTAATGTGACAGGTGAGTTTGTTTTTTTCTGAAAAAGAAGAATCAGAGAGAAAAGTGTTGTTTTTATTTCCTGTTTTTTTCTCCAGTGAATGAGTTTTTCTCTCCATGACTGACTCTGATCTGTTGGTCTCTCTACAGCAGCCAGGACTCAGAGCCTCTCTACCTCTGAACCAGGAAAGAACCAGATCCAGACTGAAGCACAGGAACCAGACTCAGGGGGTCCAGGAAGAACTGCTCTCTACTGGGGACTGGGACTGACAGCAGCAGCAGCAGCTGTGGGCTTGATGCTTTTTTACTTTTTAATTCTTCATCCTCGTCTGGAAAAATCAATGTATCTGAAACGTAGAATCAAACTCAGAGGAGCCTTTAGTTCAGATGATGTTGAACAAACTATAGCTCTGTAACGTTTCTCTCACTGGAGGATAAAAACATGTTTATCTTTTTTCTTCTTTACTAAAGAAGAAGAAGAAGGAGCTTAATTCTTTAACACCTTAACCCTGTGGTGCATAGTGGTTACTACAGTGGACACCTATTTAAAAGTTATTTACTCCTAAATTCAATGGTTCATGTGGTGGTAATTATAGTAGCCTGTGTCAGGATATTTTTATTCTTCTTAGGACCTGAAAAAATGTTTTCTTTTTCTTTTTTTCCAAACATACATATATTTTTAAAAAAGTTAGAGACAAACATTTGAGGGCGAAAAAGCTTAAAATGGACGAAAGAGAGTTAAAATGTTTTCCTAATCATTAAAAAGAATATTCGTGAAATTACTTCAAAAAATTTGAACAGTAAAAAAAAAAGAGTCATGTTTATATTAAGTTCAAAAAAGGAAAACTTTTTTTTTCATGCCTTAAGACAAATAAAAACGCTCAAGGGAAAAATCTTGAGACTGACTTTTATAATTCAGGCATCAGAGGGTTAATACTTTACCTTATAACCTTGAATGAGGAGGGCACACAGTGGACATGAGACCCTGCTGTACATGGGTGAATCACACGGGTGTTGAAAGCTGTCTTGGCTCCATGATGCATTAATTACAGCTCAATTCAACATAATCTTGTACTACCCGTCTACTCCACCCGTTTATTTTTACAGACAAGTCTAAACTTCGATTACGTTTAGTAAATACCAATCAATAAATAAGTAGAGGTGTAAAGTTTGACGAGAAAGAGAAGAAGTCACAAAAAAAAGACGTCGACACTGACTTGAGGTTGTGATATTAGGACATTTTTAGAGAAGTACAAGAAGATTAGTTTTCTTCTTTTCATGTTGGAGCAGCTTTAAATGAAAGAACTTTTGTCAGGACATTTCTCTGACTCTTTCTCCTTTATTTGAACATGTTTCATGTGTTGGAGCAAAGGATCATGGGGCTGCTAATGTTGAATGAGTCAGAGGGAATAAAGTCTGTGAAAAAGAGGAAACTGAGTGAGAGGATGTTACAGGAACAACAGAACTGTTACTGACTGAAATGAAGGAAATATCTGATTTGTTTACGTCTCTGTTGGACAAGTTTTACCTCAAGCTGTGACTGTAAGCATTAAATTAAACTGTGTTATATCTCACTTTTATTCTTAGCTGCTTCTTTCTCCTCTTCATCCTTGTTTCACATCTTTAGGTTGTTTCTGACTGTGAACTTTTCTTCCATGTCACACTTGTTTTGGAAATGTAAACATGATTATTTTTCCAATAAAACTTTGTGAATTCAAACTGATTTGAGTGATTGAGGCTTTTTGTGATGTGGAAACTTCATCTCTATGATCCATCGGCTTCAACACAAGAACAACAACATGATAAATAGTTTCCCTTTAGTTTTCTGGATCACAAAGGTCAAAGGTCAGTGCTACAGTCTGAATCATTCAAACTCTCATTTCTCTACAGCAGCCAGGACTCAGAGCCTCTCATGGAGACTTGGTCCTTTCTTGGTCTAGGTCTGACTTCGTGTCTCCGGTCCTTTCTTGGTCTGGGAGAGATTCTGACATTGTTTCCCTGGTCCTAGTCCCCTAGGTCTTCCTTGACCAGAGATGTCCCCTGACCCTCCACGTCGTCGACACCCCAACTGCTAATATTGTCTTTTATTAATTCACCATCATCTAAAAAATGGTTGTATCAGAGCTGTAGAGTCAAACTGAACCTTCAGCTCAGAACATGTTGGACAATCATCAGCTCTGGAACCTTTCTCTCACTGGAGGATGGAAAAATTGTGCTTGATGAAGAGACTGCAGGTGGACTCTGCTTTAGACTCAGTGACTGCTGCAAAGACTCACTGATGTTCACTTCATTATAGAAAAGTTTCTTTTAACCAGACAAATAGACTCATGTGTTAAGTTTGACCTTTCTGACAGTTTCAGCTCTTCACTGTGGGGCGTCGATTGTAAAGTTGCACATACTAAATCTAAATGTTTAATTTAAATCTAAATGTTAAATCTAAATGTCATGGGTGAAACTGAATATTTCACTGATGTGCAGATTCACTCCTGTCAGTTTGTCCATCAGTTCAGGGCTGTTTTAGTGGAGAAGTAAAGTCTCAGAAATTCATGACAGTGGAATCATTATACCTGAGAGGCATTTTAACAAAAAACTAAGGAACAACTTTATTTTCTCCTAAAACAAACCATCCTCCACGTTCAGGAACCTGCACTGATCATAAATGTAGCTCACAGTCTTTATTACACTTTCATTGTGGAAAGTTGAATCTGTAAATATCTGTTAAAGAATCTGTAAGTCTGTATGCAAACTCTGTCTTATTGTTTATATGAACAAAGTATATTTTTAAGTTTAGTCTTTTTTTGTATTTTTCTTTTTTCTTTTTAAAGGAGGCCTAAAAAAACCCTCTAAGTTTTTTTGACTGGGTCAGTTAATTTATTTTCCCCTTTCCACAATTATCTTTGTTCTGTGAAAGTATAAAAGTTTATAATGAAAAGTGAACTCTCAGACTGACTGAATGATCATTTTTCTTCAACACTTTGAAACTTTCTCTTTTTATCTCTGATCTTTTATGAAGCTGTTTTTCTTTGCAGAGCAGTTTCTGGAGGCTGAAAGTCAAATGTTTGTGTTTTAAATCAGAAAAACCACAGTAGGATGTTGTTTGATGGAATTAAAGTAAGATTTTAAAAACAAAATAAATCTTTTTTTAAGCCTCTATACCAAATGGTTCACATAAAGTTTTATTTCTCCAGGTGCAAACAAACAGTCCCCCTGCTGGTCAAAAATATATCACAGGTGATTTTATCAGTGAGTGATACAAAGAAAAAGAAAAATTAACTCAAACTGTTCCACTTTGAAAGAATCTCTCTTTCTCTCATGGTTCAGATGTGATCCCATGAGCAAATGTTCACTCACAAACAGACCAGGTTTCCCCTCCCATGAGCCTTTGCTCCAACACATTAAACATGTTCAAATAGAGGAGAAAGAAAAGATGTACAAAGAAATGTAGAATCTATTCTGTCAGTGCTCACAGAGAAAATTGCCTCATGGAAACTTGGTTCATGCTTTAGTTTGAATTTGAGAATGAATGGCGCCCTCTAGTGTCAGAGCAGATTCTTTTTCACTGATGCAGAAAGAAGAAGAAGGAAGCTGCTGTTCAGTCTGTCCTGTTCCTCACTGCTTCCTCTTCTTTCATCATACATCACATCCTGAACCACAGAACTTTGAAAATGGAATAAACTACATTTCTATTTCTTTTGGAAACCACAAAAAGGAGCGCACTTCCAGAGAAAGAAAGAACTGAGCAAATGATACAGACAGAAGAACCAAACAAGAGGCTGCTGAGGGTTTTTTTTTTGGTGTGATCTTTTTTTATTCACAAAACAAGAAAATATTGATAAATGGTGTGTACATTTTGTACATTGTACATTTGGTTTTGTTCATGTTCAAACTTTAATTTTATCCTGTAAAATTGGTTAACATGAACACTGACCTGAAAGACATATCTTGTTCCTGGTGAATGTGTTTACTCGAAAACAGCCAATTTTATCTGCCCACTCTCATCATATGTGTTTATTTTTCTGTGGATCAAAGTGGAGGAAGAAGACCCTCATGTGACTAGGTGTTACATCAGACAAAGATTGCCTCGCTGAAGATGCAAATGCAGACTTGGTTATGGCCGTTTTCTGAAGTACTGCTTGAACAATTGTTTTGGGCAACCATCAAGAGCCCCCTCCCTGCCCTCTTTAGATCAGGGAGGGGAAACGACTGCCCATCAGGGCTAACGACTCACACTAACACCTAAAGAGTCTATTGGTTTCAGGTCACATGACCACTTGTTTTGCCACCAGCCTCCTGGTGTATAAATATCTAGTACTCCACACCAGACTTTCAGGACAGAAGAAGCTTCATGGATGAGAGGTGATACGTCTTCTACTCACACGAGGTTGGTCCAGTTGACATGTTTTTGGCTTGGTTGTGATTTCTCTTGACCTGGATGACTGAGAATATCCACAGGTTCATTTTCTTAAGTACTGCTTAAACAATTGTTGTGGGCAACTGTCAAGAGCATTGGAAATTTTTGGACCAGGACTGATGAGTTTACAACACAGTGGCAGCATAAAAACTAAGGGGGACAAGTTATTGAACTTAAACCACATCAACTGTTCCAGGAACTCAAGTCTGAGGATTTCCAGCAAAACTGCTCGAGAGACTTCAATAGGACGCAAGTAAGAAGAAGTGCAGGCCAGTAAACTGACCCAACTGAAGCACAAAATTGACCTCTTTGCATGAAGTAAGTGCTTCTTGTTGGGTCAGTTCCACATGGCAGGTGTCATGTGGTCAAACATGAAATGGAGTCAAAAGGCGCCATGACACAACCAGACCACCTCAAACAGAGACACTGGTGTTTGCTGTGTTCACAAGTGCTTCTCTTTGGGGTTGTCTTGCTGTGGGTGAAGCATGTTATGTGATACAGGCTGCAAAACAAAAACACCAGCTCACTTTGTTTTTCTTCTGTCATGTCCATTTTGTCAGCAGCATTTCCCAAACACATGCACTCACTTGATATTTGACTGCAGTAAGTGCTACTTGTTGGGGAACTGTTGCTGAGCAGGAGTGAAAGACCTGATCATCTGTTTATCAACGGACAACAATCCTAGTGATCATCTCAAGTCTGTATCATGACCCAAACTGGAGCACTGGCCTCTCAGTTGAAATGAACAAGTGCTTCTTGTTGGGGCTGTTATATTGGGCAAGAGCAACACCAGGATCTGGGACAGTGGAGTGTAAAGGTTTCTCTCAGACGACTCCAAAAAGAACCACTGCTGAATCTTTTAACAAAAGTGCTTCTCTTTGGGGTTGTTTTTGCAGGAAAATTACTGCAAGTTGGAAAAATTAAGCTAGCTGCAAGCATTGTGCATCTAAACTGCGACCTGTTGAGGAAACTGTGCAGAACTCCATATTTTGTAAGGACTGACAGAGAAGCACAGCTCTGCCAGGGTCCAACCAAATAAATTGAGAAACACCAAACACTTGAACCTGGTCTGTACTGTGACCCTAACATGAACACTGACTTGAAAGTAGATTGCAGTAAGTGCTTTTTGTTGGGGTAGTTTTGCTGACCACAGTGGGTTTAACGACTTTATTGTGAGAACATATCTTGTCCCCGGTGAGTGTGGTTTCTTAAAAACAGCAAATTTTTACTGCTGAACATGAGATGAGGTCAGAAGATGCAGTGGCACAACCAGACCACCTCAAACAGAGACACTGGTGCTTGCTGGGTTCACAAGTGCTTCTCTTTGGGGTTGTCTTGCTGTGGGTTTTGTATGTTATGTGATACAGGCTGTTGAACAAAAAACAACTCACTGTGTTTCCTTCTGTTACTGTTCATATATTTCGTCAGCAGCATTTCCCCAAACACATGCACTCACTTGATATTTGACTGCAGTAAGTGCCACTTGTTGGGGAACTGTTTTTTATTTTTTTAAATTTAACCTTTATTTAACCAGGAAAGTCCCATTGAGATCAAGAACCTCTTTTTACAAGGGAGTCCTGGCCAAGAGGCAGCAAAAATGTACAGTAAAACATAATTTAAAATGACATACATATTAGATAAAACATTTACAGGTTAAGGAGGCTGTCTCAAGTACTCTCAGTCTGGATTTAAAGTCATTCAATGAGATGAGTTCTGTAATTTTCCAGTCCTGTTGCAACTGGTTCCATGTGGAAGGGGCAGAGAAGACAAAAGCCNACCTGCTCGTTAGGCTGTTTGAAGCTGCAGCTGTTTGATTTAACTGACAGTTGATGAGGAGCTGGATTTGAGCCAGGGACAAGGGTGCGAATCTCCTCTAGCTGCGCAAAATCCTTAAGGGCTAGCAGAAAAGAAAACTATCATGAGATACACAAGGCTTAGGAGTATCTATTGATGTAAAATTCATGTCTGTTGAGCCACAGGTTTTACCAGAAATGTGAGTTAAAAAAGTGTAACTTTTTCTTAATCTCTCAGAAAGTCCCCTGAAAATTAACATTAGAGCAGATGGGGACAGATGATGACTTTCTGTGACAGTTAGCCACCTGCAGGCTTTGTCCTTTGTCCTTTTGATGTCAAGTGTCCTTAATCAGAAGCAGAACAAGATTACCTACGTTTTGAGCCCAAATTTGAGTATGTGGAGTGAAATTTGTGGCCCCTAGGCCTGTTTATCTAAAAAGTTTCCAGGTGATTTCTCTCCTGGTCCACACTCTAAAATTCAAATCCTCACTCTACAGTTTGAACATTCCACCACATACACACCAATGTTAAACTGCTGCAAGGGCTGATAAACTTCATGACTTTTGAAGGAGTTTTGTGAAGAAACTCTAAAAGCTAGGAAGAAGCTGAAACATACTGAAGAAAGCCAAATGATGGCTGAACATTTTGCAGGTTGAATGAAATTTCTGGCTGAAAGTATGACTGAATGAGAAGGGTCTGAATGAGGCTGAAGTAATTCCCTGAATGATTCAAAATCCAATTCATTCTCTATGCGTGTGAAAATCGTGAAAAAAGTGAAATATCTCTGAAAGTATAAGTGAAACCGGTCTGAAAAGTCAGAGCGCACCAGTCCTGAACGAGCCGATCGTTTTGAAGTTTGAACGGTGAAAATCGGTTGAAATTTGTGGAAGAAGAAGCGATCCAAAACAGTGGGCGGAAGACGGAAGAAGAAGAAGAAGAAGAAGAAGAATCTTAAACTTTTTTGACACAGAAGAACATAAGCTGTGAATGCCTTGCTGCATTCACAGCAACAACATTTCTCTGTGTGATTAAATTACAAATGTAAGGGGGCAATAGTCCAAGGATGGCCTTGTAAATAAAAGTGTACCAGTGAGATTAAGCCTTTTTAATAAGAGAAGTGCATTTATTTCTTAGTTGTCTAAAAATAGACCAGTCACTGGCAGAATCACTTTTTCTGGCTTTGGCCCATGCCACATTACGCTGTTTAATGACATCAGACAGTTCTGGAGAGAACCAGGGGTTTCCTCGCCCCTTCACCCTGAATTTCCTTAAAGGAGCATGTTTATTTACAATGGTTTCAAAGTTTTCCTTGAAGAAGGCCCACGCTAGTTCTACATCATCATAGACCTATGTGCTCCCATTTAACCAAAGACAAATCATGATGATAGGCTTGCTCATTAAATTTCTTTAAGTCCCTCTTCAAAATGATCACTTAAATCATTGCAGTAAACACCCGCGGATATAGATTTATAAGGAACATTTGTTAGAATTAAATCAATCAAGGTGGACTTTTCAGGACTTTTACTATTTGGCCTAGTTGGTTGACTGATCAACTGACTAAGATTTACAGAGTCACAGAAAGATTTAAATTCATCAGAGGCTACATTTAACCAATCCCAGTTGAGATCTCCTGCCATCAAAAGCTCATTGGAATTTAAGTTGGACAGAAGATGCTTTAAGGTTGATAATGCTAAAATATATAAATGAATAACTTCTGGATTAACCCAGGATTTTCCGTCCTTTGATGCCGGTTCACTTCTTACCGTGATAAATCTCCATGGTAACTCCTGCTGAACGGCTAACCTGCTCCGGAGCAGGTTTAGACCCTGGATCAGAGATTTGTTTCACCATGAAATAAAAAGGCCTTGAACACTGATCTACCCTCTTCTTCAAGTTTCTCCAGCTGGAGTTTGGCTATCTTTATGAGCAAAGTCTTGTGCTCAGTGTCAAGCTCCAGCTTTTGCTTATATAACAGCCTGAAAGTATCTGCACCGACCTAAAAAGAAATTAAATACATACAGTTGCTTCATCATATATAAGGCAATTTTTTAGACTTCCACATTAATGCCACTTTAAATTATAGCTCATTACTTCTCTGGACTGCCTTGTAGTGGCCTGTCTGGAGGTGGAGGCCACAGGTTCAGGCTCAGGAGGCTCAGGATCTTTCTGTAAAATAAAAAAAATATTGCAATTGATTACTTTTAGGATAAAAAGCACTTGAGCGCACTTCTTAGTACAACAGTCAAGCCAACACCATAAGTGAGACAGTAAAAATTCACCAGCATCCTGCACATTGTCCAGACCCCCTCTGTGTCAAGACAGGCAAATTTATAGGTGCACAGAATTAGAAAAGATGGACAAAGTTGTACCAGCGGTGATCTTTCTGAGCAGGCAGGCACAGTCTCTTCATTTATGGCCTCCACCTCCTCCTACATAACGTGATATTTTTGTAATGTCCTGTCACTAATCACAGCTAAATATGTGACCACTTGACTGTTATTTTAGTTTTTACCTATATACAGGACAGAGTTTGTGCAGGTGGTGGCAGCAGTGTGAGAGTCCCATTATCAACTGCAGAGACAATGCATGTTAGTGTCGACTACTTACTCCCACAGTAAAACATATATTGGATAATTGAGTTTTATAAGCAACTCAGTATTTGAACATGGACTCACTGAAACACACCGTGAACCAAATAGGCAACAACCCAGCACCCCAAAAAATGGGTTGATTACCAACGAGAGCACAAGATTTGTGGTCAGTACCTGGGTTGGCCCCCCAAGGTGTCCTTGTGTGGGCCCTCACCTGCACACCAATGCCCCTCAGGACTTGCCTGTGCCGTTGGCTTTTTCCTGGGGGATTTGTAGGTTCATTTTCTTTTATTCCAAAAGCTCTAGTGGAAACCGAAACCTCCTTTTTTCCATTGAAAGGGCCTCCTGATCTTTCATTGGATCAACCATTCTCGTGGCTCATTGCTCTAGGGGTATGATTCTCGCTTAGGGTGCGAGAGGTCCCGGGTTCAAATCCCGGACGAGCCCTCACAACAGCACAACAACTCTTGGTGACCTTTATGACTTAGCAGCTGAGCAGCAATGGCCTTCATATAACAGATGTGCGCATGTCCAGCCACATTGTGTCTTTGTTTGTGCTGAGATTATTAAAACCATGCACTTGTTGAAACTAAATGGTATGAGATCCTAAAGACAGGACAAAAAGTTTCCATTGACCCTGACACCTGTTGGGCTGCCATGATCATTTTTACCAAATGGCTGCCAGAAAGAGGTGTCATTATTTTACCAGAGTGCTTGGATTTGCAAAACAACTATACAAAATCACAAAGTGAACCTGACTAAGCCATACAGAGGGGCTCAGAGGCCTCAAATTGCAGACACTGAAAGTCAGTGTCACTGTCCCAGAGCTTTTCTCTTCAGTTGTCCAGGGGAAGCACCAGGACCCAGGAACATGTCATTCAGCAGGAAAAATCAGACACGAGCTAGCCAGGAGTCGAACCTAGAATCTTCTGATCCGTAGTCAGACGCGTTATCCATTGCGCCACTAGCCCCTACTGGCTTCGTTGTGACCCACTTTGGTCCCGCACGCCATACAAAGCCAGTGGGCTCTGAGTGGGACAACTGCGTGGAATGAGGCCACTGACAAAAGCCAAGTCAAGTCATACCAGGGCTGACCAAAAGGGTCATTGGCCCATGCCCACCACTTTGATTAAATACTGATAAAGCAGTCGCCTGCATATACAGTCCAGCTGAGCCCCTTTGCCGTGACCCGGATTCGAACCGGGGTTGCTGCGGCCACAACGCAGAGTACTAACCACTATACGATCACGGCTGCTCTGCTGGGCTGAAATCATTCTTTTTGTCTCAGAGCAGTTGGAGTCCAGGACAGGAATTGGCTTACCTTCAGTGTCTCAGGTTGTTTTACTTGTAACAACAGTTGCTCAAGTTGTACCTGGGGCTTACTCTTCACCGTGTTTCTGCTCTCAGAGAAACATCAAGAACTTCCATTGAATTGTACATTGATTTAATTTAGTCAATTTTATGCTCTTAGAAATGCATATTGTTCATGCAACCACACTTTTTATAAATCAACTACAGGCTGATATTGTACATGCACACAGAAAAATATCCACCCTGTCATTGACAATTTCAGCTCAGAGTAAATACAATGTAATTACACAGGATTTCTGACAGGGTGATAATTGTTTACTGTTGTTAGGATTTAATGAACATATGATAGACTTTCATTTAGCAAGCTGACTGTGTGCTGATGAAGAAATATATTTAGATTTTCTGAAAAGAACACACATTTATTGATATTTCACCATGACAGAGTGGACATGTTAAGCTTGCCAACATCCATCAACAAACATAATGCGACACAAAATATGAAATATAAATTCTATCACTGAAATAAATACTGGCAAATACTGACTCTACAACCAGCCATTGTTTCAGCTTCAATTGAGTAAAAAAATATTGGTGGTGATGTCACTGAAAACACCAGACAATCCCTTAAAGGGGCAGTTACCCATTTATGACACAATTTCAGGTACACATGCAATATATTCAATGTAAGTATGAAAATAGATTATATCTGATCAACACAGCTTGATTTTAACAAATAACTTTTTGGAGACAATAAAACCATATGAAATACTTTTGATTTAGTTTCATTTAAGCACTTATTATACACACTGTGGTTAGCAGAGCAGTGTGTGTGACAAACCAAAATCAGGTACATCCAATGACGGAACGTGGTATATCAGTCAATCTTGAGAGTCGGGACAAAACATGTCCTACAGAGAAAAGTCTCATTTATATGAGAAATAAATAAATTTATCATGATTGACATATTTGAATTTTAATTTTAAGAAAATCTGTATACCCCTTTTTATGTTTTTGCATACATTTTAATCTTTTTTCAGAGATTTTGTTTAAATGTACAGTCTGTGACCAGAAGGCCCATGTTATTAAATTTGTCCTCACCAAGAGGTCACAATAATGATGAGCCCAAAAAAACTGAAAAGAATTCCAAAATTATTAATACTTATACACCAAATAAAAAAGAAGGGTTATAAACACACAAAACAATGTACACAGGGAACATCAAACAATATTTTCCATAAAATCAGTTTATTAAAGTTGTGTCCTCAGTTTCTGTCAACTCCGTCAGATTTAAAAAAAAACAAAAAAAACTCATTAAATCAGGCAATAGTGTTGTCTGCTATTTACCTTAGGACCCCACACCGTCCCCTGGCTGTGGTAGACTCACCATCATCACACAGACTCTGGTAAGTTTAAATTTTCTTCATATTCTAAATAAATGTTGGTATTCCTAATGTCACAGCTGTGCCTTGTCAACTCCGTCATTCAGCAATTATATAATTTTTGAATACATAGTTTATTGAATTGAGGCATTTTAATGAGTTTAATGAGACAGCTAGCTACTGAGAGAAAACTAGCTAGCTGCAGTGTATAGAACAAGTTTTGGCGGGAAAATACTTGCCCTTGAGTCAACTCCGTCAGACGTCAACTCCGTCAGGTTCCATGTCTGACGGAGTTGACATGTAAGCTGATGGAGTTGACAAATCAACATATAACCTCTTAATGTACTAATATAATACTGTTTGTGAATTTAGTTGAAGCATTAAAATGTAAGTTGAGTGTTTTATTTAACATTGACATACATAAATGATGTAAATATGTATATATTTAAATGTATATGTAAACATATATTTAATATGTAAATACCCCTGCATCATGAAGGACCCCACCCATCCTGCACATGCTCTGTTTGTCCCTCTCCCCTCAGGCAGGAGGCTGCGGAGCATCAAGAGCAGGACTACCAGACTGAGGAACAGCTTCTTTCCTGAGACTGTTGAACTCTGGTGGTCCCCTTTAGTGTAGGAACAGTCCTTTTTACCTGGTACTTTGCATCTTGTAATGAAATGAGACAGGTGCCGTTCAACTGCCTTCACCTCTTCAACTGTCCACTTGCTTCTTGCCTTCCCAGCCGTCATAAGTGGAGAAATAAAGAAAATATCTTAACAATGGAACAAAGGCTCTGCTAAAGCGAACAATGCAGACTAGGATAGAAAAATGCACATAATTAAAGAAAATATTCTCATTAGCAAGAATAAAAACAAACACAGAATGCCCCTTTACCTTGCGTTCCACCAGAGAACGTTGATGAAGCTTGAGGTGCTGTGTTTTTCTGGGAATCTAGAGGAATGAATGAGAGTATGTATCATGCCCAAAGCACACATTCATATACTCTTATTCTGAGAAGAAGACATCTTACTTTTCATCACAATTACAGTCCACTATATTATTTAGGTGCCTTCAATATTTTACCCTTTCTGTGTTGACTGATAACAGTTTCTCTGTCATTGAATGTTGAGGCAGAAGAGTCCATGTTGTTCAGAGTGGGTGGGGCAGAAGAGTCCATGTTGTTCAGAGTGGGTGAGGCAGAAGAGTCCATGTTGTTCAGAGTGGGTGAGGCAGAAGAGTCCATGTTGTTCAGAGTGGGTGAGGCAGAAGAGTCCATGTTGTTCAGAGTGGGTGAGGCAGAAGTGTCCCTCATGTTGTCCAGAGTGGGTGAGGCAGAAGAGTCCATGTTGTCCAGAGTGGGTGAGGTGGGTGAGGCAGAAGAGTCCATGTTGTTCAGAGTGGGTGAGGCAGAAGAGTCCATGTTGTCCAGAGTGGGTGAGGCAGAAGTGTCCCTCATGTTGACCAGTATGGTTGAGTCAAGTGTGCAGCTTGAGTCCTCAGAAGTCTCAGTTCTTGAGCCTTTGAAAACAAAAATAACGGTATGGAGCATTAACCCAGTAGAGTACTGTTATAAATCAGGTAAGTACTGTGCCATTGTGCTATAACACCTCTACTCCATAACCAAACAGTACCCATTTCAGAACCATAGACACCTTTCAACTTTCACCAGGTAAATTGAATTGATTAGAGATATATTACCATACACTATGCTCTTCATAATACCTTTAAGTTTGTAAGTTTGTGTAGGTCAGTAACATTTTCATCACTGGAATCATCACCGTCACTCATGACTTCGTCTGGATGTTTTAAGAAGAAAAGAAAAATGTCAGGGCAAAGTTTTTAAAAGGCTGGACATGTCTGAGCACTCTCTTTGAGGCTTTATAAACTGTTAAAAATGAAATCTCACCTTCAGGGTTGACCTCAATGTCATCCAGTCCATTCCCTTGGAGGTCAGAGAGTTTGCCTTTTTCCATTGCCATCAACAGTTTGCTAACCTTTGCCAGCTGCAGGCTGCTCTCTGGCAGGCGGTAGAATTCCCGATGGACACGGATGTCATGTTCAAGGAAGGTAGCAAGCTGGTCCATTTCATTGTCCTTCAAGTTCAACACTGTAGAGAGTGTGGCAACTTGTTTTTACAGTCTGGTAGAGGTCACACTGTGAGGCAACACTGGCCGGCAAACTTTCTAAAGCAGTCAGAGCCTCGATAATGGGACAGGACACCTGGATGTGCAAACATGTAAATGTTGTGCGAGTGGACTTGACACTTGTTCCGGTTTTTCACAAGGAGGTTCATTGCTGAAACCATGCCAGGTGTAAGAAGCACAGGTACCATTCTTCACCTTTTGCCCCTCAACTCTGTCGAAATGATTGGCCAGCTTCCTTTCGAACTCTGTCAGACACATCATGATGTCAGGATTCAGCTCTGAGCGATTCCTAGTTGTGAAAACCTGGAGCTCCATCTTTGAAACTTCTCCTTGTCTTTTTCTGTTAAAAAGAACAACTTGTGTCAAAGTTACTTGAGCGAGATTGCCATATTTCATGTTGCTTGGATTTTCTTCTAAATCCTTTATGCACTTCACAGACTCAGCCACAAGGAACTTGTGCAGCAAGGACACATCATGTGTAAATGGTAAAACTTGGGGTTTATTCCATTTGGCTTGTTGAAGTGTGGCTAATGCAGCAGCTGAGATGGACTCTGTCCACTTCTTCTCATGCAAAATGGCAAACTGCTTGGCTGACTCTGCAACAGCATGTCGATTTGCTATGATGGCATTACACTGCACAATACCTGCAACTTTGGCCAAAAAATCACATTTTGGGTATTATAACAATGTGTGTTCATGTACAGTACAAATCCTGTGTATATTAATGTTCTTAATTCATGTATCAGCCAATATATGGGATATCTGCTTTTTTTGCCACCAGTATCGGTATCGGGCCCAAAAAAATCCCATATCGGTCGAGCTCTAATGTTTTCAGAAAATAAATCTGTGTTTTGACAAGGATGCCTTGGGAAACCCGAAATAGATAAATTGGTGGACCCAGGACTGTCTACAAAAAAATAATTCTCATGAAATGAATACCATGAAATGAATTCAAGGTGATATCATCAAATGAAAAGTTGGGTTTGCTTGGATTTGCATACTCACAAAATGACTTTTGGCGATATGACTCAAAGTTATCTGCCTCTCCCTGTCAATCATTTCTTTCTTAGCCTCATCAAATCGTTCCTCACAACGAGCATGATGCCTCTTTAGACTTTGTAGATGGCAGTTTGCTCTGGTCTGTCCCGGTAAAGACTGAGCAGAGGATCAAAAAAGAAAAGAAATATCAGAAATTCATGACATTATTTTGAGATTGCAAATGAGAGAACGAAACTTGAAGGAATGTTGGTGTTACATAATTATATGAGTATTTTATCACTCAAAAAAAAAAAAAAAGAAATCCTGCAGAGGCGACGGTAGCATGCCTCATTCTGTAAACACTGTTCTGTTATACAGATTTTATCTGGTTAATTGGTGGGTGTATCTAATAAGAACACCAGATCTCATCATGCTGTACTCTACAGGAAGTGGTAAGGCTGTACTGCCTACAATATGAGGACTTGGTAACACACACTGCCGTCACTACATGATACAATATGAAGACATCTTCTGACACACTGTCTCAGTGTTTCACAGGTTGTAACAATATGAGGACTTGGTAACACACACTGCAGTCACTTGGTAAAAAATATATGAGGACGTCTTCTTACACACTCTTAGGTGTTTCACAGGTTGTAACAATATGAGGACGTCTTCTTACACACTCTTAAGTGTTTCACATGTTGTAACAATATGAGGACGTTTTCTTACACACTCTTAAGTGTTTCACATGATGCAACAATATGAGGACGTCTTCTTACACACTCTTAGGTGTTTCACATGATGCAACAATATGAGGACGTCTTCTTACACACTCTTAGGTGTTTCACATGTTGTTACAATATGAGGACGTCTTCTTACACACTCCTAAGTGTTTCACATGATGCAACAATATCAAGACGTCTTCTTACACACTCTTAGGTGTTTCACATGATGCAACAATATGAGGACGTCTTCTTACACACTCTTAGGTGTTTCACATGTTGTTACAATATGAGGACGTCTGCTTACACACTCTTAGGTGTTTCACATGATGCAACAATATGAGGACGTCTTCTTACACACTCTTAAGTGTTTCACATGATGCAACAATATGAGGACGTCTTCTTACACACTCTTAGGTGTTTCACATGTTGTTACAATATGAGGACGTCTGCTTACACACTCTTAGGTGTTTCACATGATGCAACAATATGAGGACGTCTTCTTACACACTCTTAGGTGTTTCAAATGATGCAACAATATGAGGACGTCTTCTTACACACTCTTAGGTGTTTCACATGTTGTAACAATATGAGGACGTTTCTTACACACACTCCACAGTCACTAGGTAAAACAAGATGAGGACGTTTCTTACACACACTCTCAATGTTTCACAGGTTGTAAAATTATGAGGACATGACGACTGTTCACATGTAGGGTCACTGTTAAAAGCTTGTAACTTTTCCTGTCATTGTCAAGAAAGACTCTGAACTCTACACTGATATCCTTGGATATAGTCAGTCCCAAAATTAAGCCATTCAATTCATCAGCAAGAGCTTCACCAGATGTAAACATTAGTTTGACCATGTCCCTGTTCACCCTGCATGGAAACTTGCCCTTACATGTACAGCTAAGGCCAGCCAACCACAAACCTCATTTAATGCTTGCTGTTGATTGACAGCTGATGCCAGCCAATCACATCATCAGAGGGGCAGGAGGGAGGCGGAGACACACACTCACACCTGGGGTCCGTTTCACAAAGCAGGTTTAGTGAAAACTCTGTGTCTATTAACCCTGAAATGAGGGAAACTCTGAATTTTCCGTTTCACAAATGGAGATAACTCAAACAGAGAAAGAGGGGAAACTCAAGCCTGTTTCTCAAAGAGAGGTAACTTCAGCTCTCGGTCAGTTACCGTAGTAACGGACGCTGTGAAACTAACCTGGTCTGGACCAGGTTTTTGTCAATGAACCTGGAGTTTCTCTCTGTCTCCGCCTCTTTCAACCACACACCATATTTGATTTCCTCATTCTTTCAGTCAGCGGGCGAGTTTTGGCGTAACACGGCTCTGCTGTCTGTTATTTAAGAAACATACAAGTCGACTTTTGTCACAAACATAGCATGTCCTTTTGACAATGAACTCGTTGGTGAAGGTGCAGCATTATTAATATGAATATTTTTAATATTTTTCGGGAGATTATCATCAGAGCGCACATGGATGTTCTGACATTTCCAGACAATTCTCTTTTTTAAACGTTACCGTTTCACATCACAGTCCATGATTTACAGACACAATAATCCGTCTTTACATTTGCAACATTACCAGCCGTAGTCTCTCACATCCCAGCAGATATTGTGTATTGTGCTCCATTTTTTTGTAAATGGCAGTTTTTTTTGTGTTTTTTTTAATAATAATTAAAAAGTTTTCTCCCAAGATCAGGCTCCCTCCAGATTTACTTCCAAATTTACTAACACCCTGTTTTCCCCATTTCTCCTAAGTATGACTATTATATACATTAAACCCCCTTCATACATGCATTTAACTGTTATCCCCAACCATTAATTACATTAACCACAAACTGACCCAAACTCAACTCCCCCCTCCAATAATTTCGGAGTTGGTTTGACCCAGAACGTATTTCAGGGCATTCGTTCCCTCCCAGATTCTTTTAGACGGAACACCCTGGAGCAGACAACATAATTCAGGTGAGTGATCACAAACCCTTCAAAACACAAACCCGTTACATTTAAAGTGCTTTAATGCTGTGCAGTATTTACAAGGCCAAAAGCCATCAGTCAGTAGTAACGAGGCTCTTCGTTACAAAGCCACATAATATTTATTTTACAATGTAAAACGTGATCAAAATGAGGTAAACCTGTGAGATTATGAGGTCTCACCTGTTTGAACAATGTTTTTAGATTTCATCTTCAGTTTCAGCCAAGTGCTCCCCCCCCCCCCAGGATTGCACCTAAATTAAATAAATGAATGATCTACATTCAGCAGTTTCCCCTGTAATATTACTGTGATTGTTGGACTACATTTAAACTTACGTATTGACCAGAGCAGCGATGTTCTCTCACACCGTCTCCCTCTCTGCTGTGGTGTTGCACTTTTTTTGCTAAAATCATGTTAAAATTACTCGGAGTTGATCAAACAAACTCAAATCCGCTGTTCTGGAACCGAAAATTCAGAGTTTCCCCAGGGGTCCGTTTCACAAAGCAGGTTCAAGAATCTCTGAGTTAAACCCTGAACTCTGAGTTGATCTCCTCTGAGATAGAAAACTCTGAATTTCTTGACCTGGATGACTGAGAATATCCACAGGTTCATTTTTAAGTACTGCTTGAACAATTGTCCCGGGTAACCGTCAAGAGCATTGAAACTGTAAGATTAGGAAGGATGAGAGTAAAGCATGGTGGCAGAATAAAAACTAAAGGGGAAAAGTCATTGAACTTAGACCATGTCAACAGTTCCAGGAACTCAAGTTAGTGGATGTCCAACAAAACTGATCAAGAGACTTCAACAGGACACAAGTATGAAGAAGTACAGGCCAGTTAACTGAACCAACTTGAGCACAGACTTGACCTCTTTGCCTGCAGTAAGTGCTTCTTGTTGGGACAGTTGCACATGGCAGTTGGCCAAACATGAAATGGAGTCAAAGGGACTGTGGTACAACCAGACCATCAGAGACACTGGTGTTTGCTGTGTTCACAAGTGCTTCTCTTTGGGGTTGTCTTGTTGTGGGTTTTGCATGTGATACAGGCTGCCAGACAAAAACCACCTCACTTTCTTTCCTTGTGTCATGACTCATCCAAGCCCCATTTTGTCAGCAGCATTTTCCAAACACATGCACTCACTTGATGTTTGACTGCAGTAAGTGCTACTTGTTGGGGAACTGTTGCTGAGCAGGAGTGAAAGACATGATCATCTGTTTGTCAACGGAGAGCAAACCTGGTATTAACCTTACGTCTGTATCATGACCCAAACTGGAGCACTGGCCTGTCAGTTGAAATGAGCAAGTGCTTCTTGTTGGGGCTGTTATATTGGACAATGGAGGAAAATGACTGGCAGCTGGATAGATTCAGTCAGCTGGAAGCATAGTGCAACCAAACCGTGACCTGTGGAGGAAATTGTGCAGAACTCCATAATTTGTAAAGGCAGACAGAGAAGAACAGCTCTGCCAGTGTCCAACCAAATAAACAGAGAAAAACCGAACAAGTTAAGCTGTGAGCACAAGCACAGTGGGAAGATCATCCAGCCGTCCAACCAATGGCTCCTCCATGAGTAGCTGTTGATTTACATACTGAGTTTCTACAGTCTTTACCACTAGACTCAGTGGGACCTGCTTTAGAGGTGGGAGGCCTTGTGGCTCATGGTACAGCAGATGAACACAGGTGCCCAGCCCCTAACAACCCAAGGCTCAACAAGTCGTGGGCTCCTCCTCAATACATCCTGCCCTTCAAATTCTATTTGCACTGCAAGTCTTTGGAGTCCACCTCAACCACAATCTGTCTCATAGTGAAGGATACCGTGCTGGTAGCTGCAAGGTAGAGATGTTTCTGTGGATAGTCATCAGCAGGTAGAAAAGCCATTGATTGATGTATTATTTTTTTTCATCAACAGGCTTGTTTAATCAACAGTTTTATAGACAGGCCTGTTAAGTTTCACACATGCCCTGGTTGTTGTCTCTGTTTCTGTAGTGTAGTGGTTATCATGTTTGCCTCACATGCGAAAGGTCCCTGGTTCGCAATTGGGCAGAAACACTGGTTCACTGGACATGTCACTTATTGGGCTCCATGCAGAAACTTGGGCAAGGCTGGAGTTATTGATACCCCCCCCCTTTTTTTTTTTTTTTTTGGTCTTCTGAGTGACAGGTGGATATACCGTCCACTACACTAACGAGGAGTGCTGTCTGGGCTAAATGGGCAGAAGGTGTCTACTACCTGTCGTCAGAAGACCCGGTCTTATTCGTCTCAGTGTCGGTTACAAACGGACAAACTCAGACGTTGACAACCCAATTTCAAAAGGAGTCCGGTTCTCAGTGGTCACTACCTCACATACGATACTTAGTGGTGTGTTCACACACGGTGATGCCAGAGTGCTTCGCAACAGCCTCCCTTGCAAAAGTTCCCATGGGTAGAAACTGTAATGTCCTGTACTGTACTGTACTGCTGTTGTGTTGTTACTTCCAGGGACCATTGCAGTGCTCATTGACAGGTGGTGAGAATTGAGGAGGAGCCTTGGGACGGACATAAAGCTGCAGTAAAAACATTCTCCAACCAGGTGGAAGGTACAGTGTTATTAAAAATCTTAGCAGGAGTCTTTGTTCTGTGAATGATAACAACATGCTGAGATCACTGACCGTCACTCAATCAGGAAACTCCACACACATGCACAAGCTCCATCAAAGGTCCCACCGAGATTTGAACTCGGATCACTGGATTCAAAGTCCAGAGTGCTAACCATTACACCATGGGACCAGTGCACACCTGAGGAAGTCACTTGTGAGTGTATTTCTCACCTGAGCTCACATCCTTGTTAGATGTGATCTCTCAGTCCCCTTCACAGGACTGAGGTTCATTCTTAGAGAACAGTCTTGGAACAACAATGAACCACCTCAACCCCCCACCCCCTCTGCATATTTTTGAGCAGGAGCTTTAGATAGATAGATAGATAGATAGATAGATAGATAGATAGATAGATAGATAGATAGATAGATAGATCTGGTCTGTCCCGGTAGAGACTGAGCAGAGGATCAAAAAAGAAAAGAAATATCAGAAATTCATGACATGATTTTGAGATTGCAAATGAGAGAACGAAACTTGAAGGAATGTTGGTGTTACATAATTATATGAGTATTTTATCACTCAAAAAAAAAAAAGAAATCCTGCAGAGGCGACGGTAGCATGCCTCATTCTGTAAACACTGTTCTATTATACAGATTTTATCTGGTTAATTGGTGGGTGTATCTAATAAGAACACCAGGTCTCATCATGCTGTACTCTACAGGAAGTGGTAAGGCTGTACTGCCTACAATATGAGGACTTGGTAACACACACTGCCGTCACTACATGATACAATATGAAGACATCTTCTGACACACTGTCTCAGTGTTTCACAGGTTGTAACAATATGAGGACTTGGTAACACACACTGCAGTCACTAGGTAAAACAATATGAGGACGTCTTCTCACACACTCTTAGGTGTTTCACACGATGCAACAATATGAAGACGTCTTCTTACACACTCTGAAGTGTTTCACATGATGCAACAATATGAAGACGTCTTCTTACACACTCTTAAGTGTTTCACATGATGCAACAATATGAGGACGTCTGCTTACACACTCTTAAGTGTTTCACATGATGCAACAATATGAAGACGTCTTCTTACACACTCTTAAGTGTTTCACATGTTGTAACAATATGAGGACGTCTTCTTACACACTCTTAGGTGTTTCACATGATGCAACAATATGAGGACGTCTTCTTACACACTCTTAAGTGTTTCACATGATGCAACAATATGAGGACGTCTTCTTACACACTCTTAGGTGTTTCACATGTTGTAACAATATGAGGACAAAGTAACACACACTCCACAGTCACTAGGTAAAACAAGATGAGGACGTTTCTTACACACACTCTCAATGTTTCACAGGTTGTAAAATTATGAGGACATGACGACTGTTCACATGTAGGGTCACTGTTAAAAGCTTGTAACTTTTCCTGTCATTGTCAAGAAAGACTCTGAACTCTACACTGATATCCTTGGATATAGTCAGTCCCAAAATTAAGCCATTCAATTCATCAGCAAGAGCTTCACCAGATGTAAACATTAGTTTGACCATGTCCCTGTTCACCCTGCATGGAAACTTGCCCTTACATGTACAGCTAAGGCCAGCCAACCACAAACCTCATTTAATGCTTGCTGTTGATTGACAGCTGATGCCAGCCAATAACATCATCAGAGGGGCAGGAGGGAGGCGGAGACACACACTCACACCTGGGGTCCGTTTCACAAAGCAGGTTTAGTGAAAACTCTGTGTCTATTAACCCTGAAATGAGGGAAACTCTGAATTTTCCGTTTCACAAATGGAGGTAACTCAAACAGAGAAAGAGGGGAAACTCAAGCCTGTTTCACAGAGAGAGGTAACTTCAGCTCTCGGTCAGTTACCGTAGTAACAGACGCTGTTAAACTAACCTGGTCTGGACCAGGTTTTTGTCAATGAACCTGGAGTTTCTCTCTGTCTCCGCCTCTTTCAACGAGACATGTTACTTGATTTCCTCATTCTTTCAGTCAGCGGGCGAGTTTTGGCGTAACACGGCTCTGCTGTCTGTTATTTAAGAAACATACAAGTCGACTTTTGTCACAAACGTAGCATGTCCTTTTGACAATGAACTCGTTGATGAAGGTGCAGCATTATTAATATGAATATTTTTAATATTTTTCGGGAGATTATCATCAGAGCGTGCATGGATGTTCTGACATTTCCAGACAATTCTCTTTTTTAAACGTTACCGTTTCACATCACAGTCCATGATTTACAGACACGACCTAATCCGTCTTTACATTTGCAACATTACCAGCCGTAGTCTCTCACATCCCAGCAGATATTGTGTATTGTGCTCCATTTTTTGTAAATGGCAGTTTTTTTTGTGTTTTTTTTAAATAATAATTTAAAAGTTTTCTCCCAAGATCAGGCTCCCTCCAGATTTACTTCCAAATTTACTAACACCCTGTTTTCCCCATTTCTCCTAAGTATGACTATTATATACATTAAACCCCCTTCATACATACATTTAACTGTTATCCCCAACCATTAATTACATTAACCACATACTGACCCAAACTCAACTCCCCCCTCCAATAATTTCGGAGTTGGTTTGACCCAGAACGTATTTCAGGGCATTCGTTCCCTCCCAGATTCTTTTAGACGGAACACCCTGGAGCAGACAACATAATTCAGGTGAGTGATCACAAACCCTTTTTAAAATAACACTTCTGCACTCGCACACACATTCTTGCCATCATGCACACCCAAGACTGCACATGACATTTTTAAACAATCACAAACACCGTAACACGGAGCTCTCTCACCCTCCTCTCTCTTACAGGTAGAGCGATGCTCAGAAGCCCCTCCCTGCTGGACTCACGTCAATTAACCTACTGATTAAATATTCAATAAATATTCAATAAATACTGAAGTTAAATATGCAATGTGCATAGTTGGTAAATAAAGTGCAAGTGCTATAAAAGTGCAAGTGCTTTTCCTTTTTTCCCCTGTTACATTTAAAGTGCTTTAATGCTGTGCAATATTTACAAGGCCAAAAGCCATCAGTCAGTAGTAACGAGGCTCTTCGTTACAAAGTCACGTAATATTTATTTTACAAAACGTGATCATTCGTGAAAATTCAGAGTTTCCCCATGGGTCCGTTTCACAAAGCAGGTTCAAGAATCTCTGAGTTAAACCCTGAACTCTGAGTTGATCTCCTCTGAGATAGAAAACTCTGAATTTCTTGACCTGGATGACTGAGAATATCCACAGGTTCATTTTTAAGTACTGCTTGAACAATTGTCCTGGGTAACCGTCAAGAGCATTGAAGCTGTAAGATTAGGAAGGATGAGAGTAAAGCATGGTGGCAGAATAAAAACTAAAGGGGAAAAGTCATTGAACTTAGACCACGTCAACAGTTCCAGGACCTCAAGTTTGTGGATGTCCAGCAAAACTGATCAGGAGACTTCAACAGGACACAAGTAAGAAGAAGTGCAGGCCAGTTAACTGAACCAGCTTGGGCACAGACTTGACGTCATTGCCTGCAGTAAGTGCTTCTTGTTGGGACAGTTGCACATGGCAGTTGGCCAAACATGAAATGGAGTCAAAGGGACTGAAGCACAACCAGACCACCAGAGACACTGATGTTTGCTGTGTTCACAAGTGCTTCTCTTTGGGGTTGTCTTGTTGTGGGTTTTGCATGTGATACAGGCTGCCAGACAAAAACCACCTCACTTTCTTTCCTTGTGTCATGACTCATCCAAGCCCCATTTTGTCAGCAGCATTTTCCAAACACATGCACTCACTTGATGTTTGACTGCAGTAAGTGCTACTTGTTGGGGTACTGTTGCTGAGCTGGAGTTAAAGACATGATCATCTGTTTGTCAACAGAGAGCAAACCTGGTATTAACCTTACGTCTGTATCATGACCCAAACTGGAGCACTGACCTGTCAGTTGAAATGTGCTTCTTGTTGGGGCTGTTATATTGGACAATGGAGGAAAATGACTGTCAGCTGGATAGATTCAGTCAGCTGGAAGCATAGTGAAACCAAACCGTGACCTGTGGAGGAAATTGTGCAGAACACCATAATTTGTAAAGGCAGACAGAGAAGAACAGCTCTGCCAGTGTCCAACAAAACAAACAGAGAAAAACCGAACAAGTTAATATGTGAGCACAAGCACAGTGGGAAGATCATCCAGCCGTCCAACCAATGGCTCCTCCATGAGTAGCTGTTGATTTACATACTGAGTTTCTACAGTCTTTACCACTAGACTCAGTGGGACCTGCTTTAGAGGTGGGAGGCCTTGTGGCTCATGGTACAGCAGATGAACACAGGTGCCCAGCCCCTAACAACCCAAGGCTCAACAAGTCGTGGGCTCCTCCTCAATACATCCTGCCCTTCAAATTCTATTTGCACTGCAAGTCTTTGGAGTCCACCTCAACCACAATCTGTCTCATAGTGAAGGACACCGTGCTGGTAGCTGTGAGGTAGAGATGTTTCTGTGGATAGTCATCAGCAGGTAGAAAAGCCATTGATTGATGTATTTTTTTTTTCATCAACAGGCTTGTTTAATCAACAGTTTTATAGACAGGCCTGTTAAGTTTCACACATGCCCTGGTTGTTGTCTCTGTTTCTGTAGTGTAGTGGTTATCATGTTTGCCTCACATGCGAAAGGTCCCTGGTTCGCAATTGGGCAGAAGCACTGGTTCACTGGACATGTCACTTATTGGGCTCCATGCAGAAACTTGGGCAAGGCTGGAGTTAGTCTTCTGAGTGACAGGTGGATAGACCGTCCACTACACTAACCAGGAGTGCTGTCTGGGCTAAATGGGCAGAAGGACAGATGATGGACAGCAGTCTTCTGGGCCAGAATAAGCAGAGTCACAGCCAATGTTTGCCTGTTTGAGTCTGCAACTGTTAGGTTAAAGTTTTCCTCAGGCCAAGAGTCACCAGTGATGGAGTGTATGCTATGAATCACCACACAAGTGTGTGCCACTACCCAGAGTGCTTCGCAACAGCCTCCCTTGCAAAAGTTCCCCATGGGTAGAAACTGTAATGTCCTGTACTGTACTGTACTGCTGTTGTGTTGTTACTTCCAGTGACCATTGCAGTGCTCATTGACAGGTGGTGAGAATTGAGGAGGAGCCTTGGGACGGACATAAAGCTGCAGTAAAAACATTCTCCAACCAGGTGGAAGGTACAGTGTTATTAAAAATCTTAGCAGGAGTCTTTGTTCTGTGAATGATAACAACATGCTGAGATCACTGACCATCACTCAATCAGGAAACTCCACACACATGCACAAGCTCCATCAAAGGTCCCACCGAGATTTGAACTCAGATCACTGGATTCAAAGTCCAGAGTGCTAACCATTACACCATGGGACCAGTGCACACCTGAGGAAGTCACTTGTGAGTGTATTTCTCACCTGAGCTCACATCCTTGTTAGATGTGATCTCTCAGTCCCCTTCACAGGACTGAGGTTCATTCTTAGAGAACAGTCTTGGAACAGCAATGAACCACCTCAACCCCCCACCCCCTCTGCATATTTTTGAGCAGGAGCTTTGGATAGATAGATAGATGGATAGATAGATAGATAGATAGATAGATAGATAGATAGATAGATAGATAGATAGATAGACTAGATAAGATCAGATAGATCAGAATCACAATAATAACTAGAAAAGCAATTTCTGAAAAAATTGTGCTGTGAATGCAGAAGCTGAAGCAGCTTGCGCTGAACTGCTAATGCAGAATCCTGAATATGCTGAATGACTGAATTTATCTGAAAATGGTTGAATGAATCTTGAATAAGCTTGCGCTGAACTGCTGAATGCAAAATGTTGAAGGAGAACTCTTGAACATGAACATGAAAACTTGACTGAAAAGATGAATTGGATGAAATAATGTCCAGAATGAAAATATAAATGGGTGAATTGAAGAATAAATGGAAAAAAGGAAATCGATGAATCACAATGAAAGAATATTTTATCACTAGAAGTTGTGTAGGAATAATCAGAACTATTAGATGTTTGAGACAGTGAAGCATGTGTGTGTGTGTGTTGTGTGTGTAAATGGTTAATATGCTGGTGTATGTGTGTGTGTGTGTGTGTGTGTGTGTCTGTGTGTTTGTGTGTGTGTGACCCTGTATATTGGTCAGTGATGCAGAGAAACAATCACTTGAGTATCTTTCTTCATCAGTGTTTTGATCTGTAGGTATAAACAGGTGTGTCAGATCACAGGTCTCCATGGTAACCTGCTCGTTAGGCTGTTTGAAGCTGCAGCTGTTTGATTTAACTGACAGTTGATGAGGAGCTGGATTTGAGCCAGGGACAAGGGTGTGAATATCCTGTGCAAAAACCATAAGAGATAGCAGAGAAACAGGTTCCTGATGACCTTCCCAAGGCTCAGAAGTATCTATTGATGTAAATTTCATGTCTGTGGAGCCACAGGTTTTACCAGAAATTTGAGTTAAAAAAGTGTAACTTTTTCTTCATCTCTCAGAAAGTCCCTTGAGATTTAACATTAGAGCAGATGGGGACAGATGATGACTTTCTGTGACAGTTAGCCACATACTAGCTTTGTCCTCTGTCCTGTTGGTGTCAGAGGTCCTTAATCAGAAGCAGAACAAGATTATCTACGTTTTGAGCCCAAATTTGAGTATGTGGAGTGAAATTTGTGGCCCCTAGGCTTGTTTATCCAAAAAGTTTCCAGGTGATTTCTCTCCTGGTCCACACTCTAAAATTCAAATCCTCACTCTACAGTTTGAACATTCCACCACATACACACCAATGTTAAACTGCTGCAAGGGCTGATCAACTTCATGACCTTTGAAGGAGTTTTGTGAAGAAACTGTAAATGTTAGGAAGAGGCTGAAATACACTGAAGAAAGACAAAAGATGGCTGAACATTTTGCAGGTTGAATGAAGTTTCTGGCTGAAAGTATGACTGAATGAGAAGGGTCTGAATGAGGCTGAAGAAATTCCCTGAATGATTCAAAATCTGAAAGTTCTACAGTCATTCTCTATGTGTGTGAAAATGGTGAAAAAAGTGAGATATCACTGAAAGTATAAGTTTAATCTGTCTGAAAAGTCCTGAATGAGCCGGTCATTTTGAAGTTTGAATGGTGAAAATCGGTCGAACTTTGTAGAAGAAGAAGCGAATAAAAAAAGTGGGCAGAAGAAGAAGAAGAAACTTTTCTGACACAGAAGAACATAAACTGTGAAAGCCTTCTGCATCCACAGCAATAAGAGGAGAAATATGAACACCAGTGTTGATACTAAAAGAGAATGACTGACAGTTAGTTAGTTAGTTAGTTAGTTAGTTAGTTAGTTAGTTAGTTAGTCAGTTGGACTAACAATCTGCTGTATTGATTGAATGAAGATTCCTGAGGAGCTCCCTGACCTTTGACCCTGTCTGGGTCAGGTGGTCATCTCATGCTCAGACTGATGTGGACTCAGGAGAAAGCTATCAGTCTCCAAACAGCCTGAATGACATCTGAGTCAATAATGAGTCATTTCAGTCGATGAAGTCCTGATGCATTTTGTATTTTACTGGACAGAATGTTTGACTCTTGAAACTGAAAGAGACTCAGCGACCAACAGTTCTGTCCATCTGAGGATTCTTCACATCTGAGGATCTTTAAAATCTGATGATCTATAAAATCTGATGATCTATAAAATCTGATGGTCTTTAAAATCTGATGATCTTTAAAATCTGATGATCTATAAAATCTGATGATCTATAAAATCTGATGATCTATAAAATCTGATGATCTTTAAAATCTGATGATCTTTAAAGTCTGATGATCTTTAAAATCTGATGAAATGAAATCAAAGCAGTGAACTGCAGTGGAGTTTTAAACAATAACACTTTACATGCACTCCTGTATTTTTCATGTGTGACAAAAAGGTTATAAACATTAACAGAAACACGCTCAAGTTGTCTCCTCATGTCAACTTTGATATTTTCTCACTGGAGTCAGGTGTGATTTCTATATTAGCAGCACCTGTTACTCACCACAGCTGAGTTTAAACAAGAATCACCTGCTTGAAATGAAATGATTTACCCACAATTCTAAAAGGGTGCCAACAGTTTTGTCCGGCCCAATTTTTTGTGTTTTGTGTAAAATTGCATCCACTTTGTTTTTTTTCTTTTTTGTTTGTTTTTCCAATGCACATCAAGGAAATAAACACATTCATACCAAAAACATTTGTAATTGCAACAATTCCAGGGAGAAATTGTGTATTTTCTGGAAAAAATTCTGGGGGTGCCAATACTTTCGTCCATGACTGTATGTACTCAAATTATGATACAGTGAAGGAGCTCTGGCAGCATCTAGTGGTTAAAACTGAGACTGCATGTACTGAAACCGCAGTGTCAGGTAGAAATAAGTCAGACAGAATCAATTGGAGTGACTATATTCTAAAACCCCAAAAGAGGACCCCCTTCCTTCTTGGAGATCCTGCAAAAATACTCAAAGATCCTCAAAGACAAAAAAGTAGCTTCATAACCCATA
>RPOG01002686.1:0-84251 GCA_008086565.1 Thalassoma bifasciatum
AATCCAATTCATTCTCTATGCGTGTGAAAATCGTGAAAAAAGTGAAATATCTCTGAAAGTATTGGTGAAACCGGTCTGAAAAGTCATAGCGCACCAGTCCTGAACGAGCCGGTCGTTTTGAAGTTTGAACGGTGAAAATCGGTTGAAATTTGTGGGAGAAGAAGCGATCCAAAAAAGTGGGCGGAAGAGAGAAGAAGAAGAAGAAGAAGAAGAAGAAGAATCTTAAACTTTTTTGACACAGAAGAACATAAGCTGTGAATGCCTTCTGCATTCACAGCAATAAACTTTTTGAAAATAGAAGAACATATACTGTGAATGCCTTCTGCATTAACAGCAACAAGCTCACAAGTTTGACAAAGGGAGCACAGCCTAACAATGATTCTAGGGGAAGTGTCTGCCCCCGATCGTCGTGTGCAGCCTCCTTTATGCTGCCTCTCCTGATTGGTCCAGGGGTTCCACCCGGACGCCCAAGCAAGGTACCTGGAGGCGAGGACAAACACACACACGCCGATGCTCCCATCCACCCGTCACTCCCATTCACTCCCACTCTCACAAGACACCCAAATATGGTTAGCGTACCCCTGCAGGGAGGAGCACGGCGGCAGCCGTAACACTCCTCCCCTTAAGAACAAACTTCCCAGTTTGTTGGCAGGAGTAAACAGCAAATCATTTCAAAACAAACCACAAGACAAGGTGTGGTTTGTTTTAATTAACCCAACCCCTTTCAGTGATGAGCCGCCCCGTTGCCCCGTCTGCTGCTGATCTTTTTGTTTCAGGGACAAACAATTGGCAATGACATGTCCAGGTTTATGACAGTAAAAGCATTCTCTCTCCTCTTTCCAAGCTGCTGCTGGCTTAGGCGGGGAGCCTTGCGGTGCCAGAGCTCTCAGTTTGTCAGTTCGCTGACCGACCTTGTGTCGGAACACGCATTCGTGTATGAGTAGTCGGTAACGTCGGCGTCTTCTCTCCCTCCTATGAAAGACAAGTAAATTTATGTGGTGTTATACTAGCCCGTCTGTGAAGAATTTGAGAAGCTCGTCTTAGTTAAGGGCGTCCCTTAATTTTAGTAGACTGTGCGACTCGAGGTAGACAGTTTATATGTTCCCTTTTCCCTCGCGAACTCAACGTAGGTCTGGTTTGGGGCTTTCTTGATATTGTTCCAGGGGTTCCACCTGGACGCCCAAGCAAGGTACGTGGAGGCAGGGACCAACACACACACACTGATGCTCCCATCCACCCGTCACTCCCATTCACTCCCACTCTCACAAGACACCCAAATATGGTTAGAGTACCCCTGCAGGGAGGAGCACTGCAGCAGCCGGAACAGTTATTATGTTACAAACCTGTAAATAAATTCTACAGATTTTATCAGGGATACATGTGACCTGTAGAAAATTGGCCCTTTGCAGACAGACACTGTGTGCCCTTTGGAACAATAGTTCCTGCATTTCCTAAAAGGAAAAAGGAAAGGTCTGTTTGTTACGGTAATGTTGATGTGAGCTCTTGCCCAAATGTTGTGTATGCTTTTGTTTCTCCAGGATCTCTAAAACTTTCTTGATTCATGTGAACATGACTGAAATGACACTGTGTGAGAACTTTAGAGGGAAAAATCACTAGCCTGTGGAGCACTCTGTTTGTTGTAAGACGTGAAAAAGCCAAAATGGTCGTAAACTTCTGGTTTCATCTTAACGTGTTGTACTTAAAAAAATGTACTAAATTAATTCACAGACTGGAGTGTCCTGTGATCATTTTTGCTCACCATTGATAGCCATTATGACGGCCAGTCTTCACAAGCATCATTGGACAATTGCAGTGACTGCAAAACTTTTCCCATTCAAGAAGACCCCTCTTCTGCATCCACAACACAGAATCCCTTTTGTGCTTCAAGCTGTCCGGTGCTTAACCTTGCAGAGCAGATGGAGCTGCCTGATTCATTTCTGAAATCTTGTAGATCCATCTTGCTATGATCCAATCACAACTGTTTCACCCGGCAGAGATGTGGTCGACCCAATCAGAAAAGAGAGCTGCGGGAGCTGCGGGAGCTACAGACGTGATGTCAGCGGGAAGCATCTGAATGTTTGAAAACAATGGCGGACTGTGAAGCGGTCTTCGTGGACACTGCGACAGCTTCAGCGGCATATGAGAAAGAAAAAATTAAGCATTCCCCACTAATAATAAAGAATAGAAGAAGTGGGAATTCTNCCTGTTGGAAGGTCCAACGTCTCCCAAGCCTCAGCTTTGTTACTGACTGCATGACATTTGCATCCAAGATCTCCTGGTAGTGAACTGAATTCATAATACCTTGCACACTCTGAAGATTCCCTGTACCTGTAGAAGCAAAACAACCCCAGAGCATGACTGAAGCCCCACCAAAATATTTGTAATATACCAATTAATGGCCTTTCTGTGATTACCTCATTGACAAAATTATTCATTCCCCCTAGTCCATCACTCTTAAGAACAGAGATTTTCATCAGGTGTTGTCAAACAGCTGATGAACACACCTGTAGATGTGAACGGAACCCTAATGAGCAGCAATTAAGAAGATTTAAAAGGACTGTGACACATGGCTCTTCTTGGCAGTTAATGACATCTTTGCAACATGGTGAAGTCCAAGGAATGGTCAAAAAAGTTCAGAGAGGAGGTAATTTCACTTCATAAGCAAGGATATGGATATAAAAAGATAGCATAGAGGCTAAACATTTCAAGAGACACAATTGGGAGCATAATCCACAAGTTTAAAGCTAAAGGCACAGTGGAAACGCTACCTGGGCGTGGTAGAAAGAGGTTGCTGTCTGCAACTGCTGTGCGATACCTGAGGCGAACGGTGGAGAAAAATCCCCGGGTGACAGCTGAGGAACTACAACAGGACATGTCAGAGGGAGGTATTCAGGTTTCATCCCAGACAATAAGACGCACACTGCGAAATGATGGCTTCCATGCAAGAACTCCCAGGCAACTCCCACCCCCTGCTGACTCCAAAGCACAAGAAGAGTCGACTCCAGTATGCCAAAAATCATGAGGACAAACCACAAAGGTTTTGGGATACTGTTCTCTGGAGTGATGAGACCAAATTGGAACTTTTTGGACCAATGGATCAACGGTACGTGTGGAGGAGAAAGAATGATTCGTATAAAGAGCACCCTGCCCACTGTGAAGCACGGTGGGGGGTCAGTCATGCTCTGGGGTTGTTTTGCTTCTACGGGTACAGGGAATCTTCAGAGTGTGCAAGGTATTATGAATTCAGTTCACTACCAGGAGATCTTGGATGCAAATGTCATGCAGTCAGTAACAAAGCTGAGGCTTGGGAGACGTTGGACCTTCCAACAGGGCAATGATCCTAAGCATACCTCAAAATCTACCACAGCTTGGTTGCAAAAGAAGGGCTGGAAGATTCTGGAGTGGCCATCACAATCACCAGACTTAAATCCCATTGAAAATCTCTGGTGGGACTTGAAGAAGGCAGTTGCAGCAGGGAAGCCAAAAAATGTTAATGAACTGGAGGCCTTTGCCCATGAGGAATGGGCAAAGATACCTGTGGATCGCTGCAAGAAACTTGTGTCAAGCTATGCTTCACGTCTAAACGATGTTATTGTGGCAAAAGGATGTTGTACTAAGTACTAAAGTTATACACACCTAAGGGGTTGAATAATTTTGTTAATGAGGTAATCACAGAAAAGCCATTAAGTGGTATATTCTAAACATTTTTGTTGTAATTTCAGTTGTATTTGTCTATTTGACATGTCATCATTTAATGTGATTATAAACAAGATGAAAAATAAATGTCAAACTTGCAAAAACACTTATGTACTGTGGGGGTTGAATAATTTTGAACACAACTGTATATGTGTGAAACAATGTATTAGTAAAATAGAATATTTGTAATGAATCATGCTGTATTTTTCATGGCATACACTAATATGTCTACAGGTCAACCGTGGTGTTTTTAAGGCTCTGGGTGTGAAGCATTGCATCACCTCAGCCAACCACCCCCAAGCAAATGGACAGGACGAGCGCACTAACCACAATATAAAGGTTGCCCCTTTAAAATACTGTGGGGAAGAGCAAAATGATTGGGACATCCATTTGAGGGGAATTGTGGCAAGCATCAACACATCCAAACAGGTAATATTGTGAAAGAAGCAAGACAGAAAAAAAGTAAAGTTTCATTGATCTAACTGTTTGTTTGTTTTTTTTTTTGTTTTTTTTTTTAAACAGAAATCAACCAAGTATTCACCATTCTGTGTTCTGTTTGGTAGACATCCCCGCACACCAGGTGTAATAAATATCACAGGAGAGGGGGATGAAAAATGTGTTGTTGTGGGAGAGGAGACAGAGGAGCACCTGGAGGCCAAGACTGCAGAAATTGCAAATCTGTATGCAGAGGTGATGGTGAAATTAAAATATATGCATCTAAGAACCTAAAATTTCTTGTTTTGAATAAGCATGACATTAAAAGCATTTAATATTTTCTCAGATTTGCCAAAAGATAAAACACGCCCAGGACCAACAAAAGAAGGCCTATGACACCAAAAAAAGACGGAACGTAAAATCTTTTAGCTTCAAAATTGGCGATGAGGTCCTTGAGGCAAACAACAGAAAAGAAGGCTGAAAAAGAGGGCGACTCGAGGCCAACAGGACAGGGCCATACACCATAACCTCCATGTCAGAAAAGGGTGTGGTGACACTGTCAAGCCCAGCAGGGGCTCAGCTGAAACAGAGCATAAATGTTTCACACCTGAAGCCTTATGCCAGGCCCAAGTTGAGAGGTATTATAATTGGATACAATACAATACAAAGACACACTGTAGTTGGACTTGGTCTGCCCACTTGCATAATAATGTATTCTTCTCTTCAGAGTCCATAAAAATACATTAACTGTTATAAAGCAGACTTGTAAAGCACGAAAACCTATGTGGCAAAACATAAAGTTAAAATCATTGTACCTCGCTCTCCAACTCCATGTCAGGACCAACTCCTTTAATGTCCCAGTAATACAACTTGTAGCTATGCCCTAATTTTGGAGAGGAGGACATATGCTTCTTTTCCTGCCCAAGCATCTTCAACATCTACAAAACTTTTAAGGAAATTAAATAAGGGGAAAGAATATACTGATATGTGTTTTGCTATTTTTACAAACATACGCACAGAAAATCTTACATTTCTCTGCAAGAGCTTAGGTAAATGTTGGTGTTCCTGGAGCTACAACTGCTGCTGGTGAAGCTGCAGCTAGAGAGGCTGTAGCTGGAGAGGCTAAAGTTCCTGGGGGTGTAGCTGGTGGGGCTGTAGGTTGTAACAGGGATGATGTCTGTACTACCACTGTGTTGAATCTAATTTTTGGGCTCGCTTGTTACTTGTTAATTCTGTTACTTTAATATAAGGTGGGGGAGGACCCCCATTTCTACTGCATAAGTACTCATTCTAGGTCTCCTAATTCTAAGACATTTACCCATGAAAAAATGATGAAAAGAGGAGTCCAAATCAGCAGGAGAGTCCATCTAGCTTGAATCCAGAAAAAGTTTATTTAAGTCTAGCCATCTTTAACACAGCTTCTGGGTTGAAAGATTTGCAGCACGTTAAATATTCTGTACCAACTGATAACACTAAACAACATGAACAACGACTGAAAAGAAACCTCTTGCATTTCCTAAAACCTTCCCTAAACCTTCTAACAAAACTCTTAGCCTAAAAACCTCCATCCCCAAAAACCTGTGTAGAAAGAACCCCCCGTGTAAAAAAGCCCCTCTCCCTTAAGAACCCTGTGGACGTCCCTTCTCCAGTGGTGATTGGCTGTCATTTGGTGCAGCAGGGCCTTGTAGGGGGGACAGGATACCACCTGATCAACGAGGAGGGGTACAGATAATATCTGGTATTACATCTTACAAGTTTGGGTCCATGAAGTCAAATGAACATCAGCAAATTGACAGTGTAAACCTGGAATTGAAGGAATTACTCAGGACCTGTTAGGATTGTCAGAATGTGTTCAAGTTTAACTTTTACAGAGAACATTGAAATCGTCAATGGCCAGAAATCTGTGGGTCAGCTCAGCTGCTGTGTGCTTTGAATAGCCTGGACACAGGAGAACAACATTTTTTGTTTATGGCCTTGTCTTCTCCTGGAGACAGCCTTCTGACAAACGTGACAGCTGGCATCTATATGTAAGGTCTGGAGATCTACACTTTTCTCCGTAATTGACACTATGGGCCTTAAAAGTTTCTTTCCAATTTACCCCCTTTCTCTGTTGGCTCCTGATGTTTTCTCCCCAAACTTTGTCCCCAACTTTGAAGTGTAATGCATTGTCTTTTGATTTGACTTTTCCTCTTGTTTTTTCCTGTACCATGTCAAGGTTTTCTCTAACCAGATCCAAGAGTTCCTGTTGTTGTTGCATGTCCTGTGACAAATCCTCCTGTCCCACAGAGTTGTCAACCTTTTAAGAAAAAGAGATTATTCGCTTTTTCACATCAAAATCTTTTATAGGGTTGTAAAGGCCTGCACAGATCACCACCAAATCTCCTCTCTTTATGAAATGATTAGAGATAAACGTAATAATCCATGGGCAGTTGTCATCTAGATATAGATTTCTTGGAAGCTGGCAGGAACACAGTGTGCCATAATGCATTCATAACAGTCTGATATGTCAGTGTGTGTAGAGGGAGAGAGATAGAAAGTAGCTTAATATATATATTTTTTTAAAGAAATTTTATTGAGATTTTTTTTTAATTAAAATTAAAAATTTTATTTTAAATTTGTGTTTACAGCAAAAAAAACAAGTCACAACAACAGACAGTACATGGCAGTAGAACATCTGAGCACCGTGACTGATGAGAAACTGAGAAAGACACTGCCAAACATTAAGAAGTATGGAGAGTGTTTGGTGGTCATCTGTTTTTTCGTTCTGAGACCAAACATAACTGCATCCAAATAATCATCCCAACTGACCACTTTGCTCAGGGCTTGGAGAAAACAGGTGATTTTAAAGCACTGATATTCATCACCGAGACAAAAATATTTGACCAACTTTGAAGAATACAGTATTTCTCACTCTATTTCTCATTTATGAATAATTGCCATGATGTTATGATGCTTGCACTGCTGCAGCAAGCTCATCAGAGCCAACAATTCGAGTCAAAAAGCTAGATTGAAGTCTGTCGGTGTGTTAAAATGCTCACAGCAGAACTGCTCAAATTCTGGGACAACCTGATCTCGTCATCTGGTCCTCATCCCCTGTCCAAATGAAGGAATAATGTTCGTCATCTGAAAGATCCACAAACCCAGATTAAACATGCTACCATTTTCATTCAACCACTTCAAGGGACCCTGAATGTGGAGCCTGTATGATTTTTACTCAAAAAGTGCTCTTGTAGACTTTGAGTGACCGTTAATGTCAGGATCCTGATTTTGGTTGTTTGCACTGATTTCAGGGTTTTGCCTTTTGTTTATTTCTAGGGTTTATCAGTTGGCACCCATTTTGAGAAATTTTGAAATCAATTTGTGGCTCTTGATGTTTTAACAGAAAACTAAGTACAGCAAACAGTAATGCTTGCAGAAATAAGTTTGATTTTATTTATTTGTTTGGATAATATCTTGTGCATAAGTGACATTTAAATACTGATGTTAGTCTTACAGTTCTTTTTTTAGCAGAGGAAGGAGTGGAAACGAGGAGAAGGAGGAAAAGAGGAGAGCGGAAGGAGGAGGGGAAGAGAGGAAGCAGAGGAGGAGGAGAGGAAGAAAGGAGGTGGAAAGGAGAGGATGAAGATGAGTGGAGGGGAGAAGAGGTGGAAGAGGAGAGGAGGGAAGTAGATGAGGAGAGGAAGAGAGGAGGAGAGGAGGACAGGAGAGGGAAGAAGAGGATGAGTGGTCCTGCAGGTTTTAGCAAGTCAAATTTAAGACTCTTTAAGACCTTTTTAATGCCACTTTGAATGAAATTTAAGACCAAAAACACGTAAATATAGCTAGTGGTTGGGGGATCTAGCTGTATTACAACACAATCATAGTATGTGTGCCACTAAATGAAACCCATTCAAGTTTATTTTTTCCCTGTTTCTTAAATATAAAGTGATCCTCTCTGCTTAAAGGCTGTATGTTAAAGTGCATATAGTGACCCATAGTCATGGACTGCCTAGCTAGGATCCAGATAGTTTATATCAGGGGTTCCCAAAGTGGGGGTCGGGACCCCCAGGGGGGTCGCGAGACACTGGAGGGGGGGTCGCGAGATGATTTCAGTTTAGAGGGAATATCCACAGCTATCCCAGACTGTAACTAATGTCATTTGTCAATTTGTCAATGACATTTATCAAAAATGAATTTATATAATGTGTGAATGTGGCGGAGGATCTCCGAGTGGCCGTCTCCAAAATTAAACTCAGAATGGACTTGATGTGCTCCACACATAGTGCCCATCCATTTCATTAGGTGAGATAAACACTGAAACATATATCCCAAAAAGTTAACTTGCACTGCAACAATGTTCACGTTTACTCAGAGCTACAGTTTATGATTATTACTTGAACTGAATTATTCTTGTTCAAATATGGAAATGAAAGTATTGTACCAAAATTGAGTTTGCACACCACTGCAACAATGTGCGTCCACAAATTACAGAGAAATAACTTTGACATTTTCTGCTTTTATTTTATATAAAACAGTCACATGTAAAATCGTAACATGGTTTTCGGGCTGTTATTCTTTTTTTGTGTTGTCATAATGCCCATGTTTGGATACCCTTATTAGTGCGTGTGTCCTACACGCACGTTTTCTTATGCTTCAGTCACCTCTAGGGATAGTGGGGGTCACTAGTCTCTGCCACCTTTGTTTTGGGGGTCCCGGGCTGAAAGGTTTGGAACCCCTGGTTTATATCAGCAGGCTGTAAGACAGGATTAACTCCATAGCTTGAAAAGTCTTGAGAAAATAAACCAAAAATTAACAATTCCAGCCCTAAAAAATTCAAGACCTTTGAGTAATTTATGAGACCAGAAAATAAGATTTTAGTGTATTTAAGACTTTTTAAGGCCTTAGTTTTAAATACATGGATTTAAGACTTTTAAAGACTTTTTGAGGATGTGTAGGGACCCTGGTGGAGGAAGGAGGGGAAAAGAGGAGGAGGTGAGGAGAGGAGAAAGGATAGGGAGAGGTGAGGAGAGCAGAAAGAGGAAAAGAGAGGAGGAGGAGAAAGTGAGGAAATGAGGTGAGGAGAGGAAGCAGAGGAGGAGAGGAGCTGGAGAGGAGAGGGTGAAGATGAGAGGAAAGGAGAACAGGAGGAAAAGGAGAGGAAGTGTAGATGAGGAGAGGAAGAGATGAGGAGGATAGGACAGGAGGAGCAAGGAGAAGATGAGAAGAGGGAAGGTGAGGAGGAGATGGAGAGGAGGAGGACGGTGAGGAAGAGATGAGGTTGAGAGGAAGAGAAGGGAGGGAAGAGGAGGAGGAGGAAGGTGTGGAAAAGAGGAAGAGGAGGAGAAGGGAAGGAGGGGGAAAGATGAGGAGGTGAGGAGAGGAGAAAGGACAGGAAGAGAGGAAGAGGAAGAAGAGGAGGAGGTGGGGGTCTCCAGAGCCGGCTCAACCTTAAGCCAATATAGTTTTGGAACACAACTCCCTTAATTAGCATCTCTCTCTCTCTCTCTGCTTGTCTCAAGGCCCAGCGTCTCCTTCCTCCATCTCAGTCGGTGCAAGCTGCAGCCACCTTTTGATGTTTGCCTCTATGTCGCCATCAGATGCATCTGCAGTGGCTTGATTTTGGCACACAGCTCCTTAAAAATACACACAAAAGAACAGACAGGTTACAGCAATTCTCAAGAAAATCCTCATTTTAATTTTTGACTTAATGTATTTCAGGGTATCAGCAGGGTCTTGTTGTTGAGGAAACTGATTTGCACTTTGCACAGGATCAGCACATTCAGCCAGTTCATCTATGTAGGTGTGAATATTTGCACAATGTTGATGTAGACGTGAATTGATTGCAGATATCGCCTTTCTTTGCTGATTGGATGACTTACTGTACTCAGAGTAACGCTCCATCATTATGGCCAAAGAGCAGAGAACAGATCAGGTTACATAAATGACCCTGAAAAGTCCCTCAGATGACCACACTTGGTTAGTAGTTGGGATACCTGCAGTGCTGCCTTTGGTCTCCTCCTTATGGCCTCTCTTCTGGCTCAGTGTCCTTGTTTGACAGACAGGAAATGAAAAGCTTTTACTCTGAAATGAATAGAAATTATTGGATGAACTTCTATTTTCCAAAAAAAGTTTGTCATCCTTTTTTCTCGTAAACAATTAATCTTTGTTTAATATATCAACTAGTCTCATTTTCACTATTCTCATCTCGCCGCGCAGACCCACAGTATACAGACCGCCAATTTTGACGTGAGTGAGAGGAACCCAGGAGGGGGGAAAAAAGAGAGGGAAAAAATGTTTTCGCCTTGCATCCTTATCTGAAACTATTAAAATACACTATAAAATGATCACAAAATGCTCTTGTGGGCATCAGTACCTTGTATTTGTACTGTGCTATGGAAAAATATTCTTAATGATCTAACATTTGGTACAAATGAAAGAAATACTTGGAACTACTTCCTTTTGCGGAGTGAAATCACTCTGCCCAGTATGTGCATTCAGCTAAAAAAGCTCCGCCTCTCAATATTAAATTATTTTTTTCCTTTTGTCCTGACTGTGCAAGCTACCAGTTGTCAACTGGAGCGTTTTAGAGTCAGTTGATTGTATATTTAATTAGTTTAAGAGATCGCGAGGACCCGACCTGAACCTCGGCTAGCGTCAGTTAGCCACTGCCTTGCCTAGAAAAACTTAATGTTTAAAAAATGTGTCGGTGGCTTTCTCCATTAAACCGCGTACAACGTACTGCACATAACAACTAATAATAAGATTTCTGTATAGTATTTGGGTTAAAACGTATCTCTTTGTGACTGTCCTGAGTGGGACTGACCGTCTGAATGGGATGTCACTCACAGACTTGTCCTGGGACAACCTCGTAACCATTGACTGTATATAGAATGGACAGCGTGCTTCCGCCTGTCACCGTTCTACGATTTTGAAGCCAAAAAAACCCGTTTCTCTAGCCGCCAGAGTCTGCGCAGTAGAGAATTTCTGGTGGAGCAGAGTAAAAAAGAGATATGAAAATATTTATTTCTTCTTCTTCAGAAGGTTTAGTCTCCTTTTGGCTCTCTTTCCTGAAGTTTCTTATATCCCCGATAAAAACGACTCACTAACGGCAGCTGTCAATTATCGTAAAAGGAAACTTATATCACGGTTTTTAACATCCAATAACTAATGAGAAACTAACTTCTCAGGAAAAAAAACACCTGAACACCATGCAGCCAAATGACATCGTCATACTACCTTAGCGTAAGGATGAGAGAAACGTTTCTACGAGGTATCGTCATTTTTTAAAGTTTTCCCGGCTCATATCTGGAATACATGGGGAGGCGGGGCTTATGACCTATACTGCAGCCAGACACCAGGGGGCGGGGCATCTGCTGGAGGCTTCAGTTTGAGCCGAACGTCATTACGTCCACTCATCATACAGTCTATGCTCGTAACTGGGAGTGACGTCATAGCCGAGTTACATTTGAGTTACAGTTAAAAAGTTGGAAAAAAACATGCCGACCTACCAGACTTTTGTTGGCCATTGTGTTTGCCACATTCCCAGAGAGGAATGTAAATTACACTATGGCAGCAGTTTGATAACAAGTTTAACGATACTATCTATATGACTGATTTAGTGTGACAAACACTTGTCAGATATGCTTATAAACTAATCATTACGGGAGCTAAATAACTGTTTACACTGGGGGAAGTCATCTTCAATTGTCAACTCGGGGGTGGTGAGGTTCCTCTGAGTTGCCAGTTGGTTCCGACCTCGGAGGGCGTTCTAGTTGAGGTTTCTTACCTGGAAATCACAACTCCCTATTTCCCAGTACAACTGGAACGCACCATCGCCTCGACTGAGGTGGAATGTGTGATGTTATCGCTGGGTAGAAAAAAAATTCTCGACCTCACGACCCCAAGCCGAAATTGTGTGTGAAACGCTGGTACTGGGCTGGCAATGTTAACATGCATGAACTGCGGAGCCATCGCAGCGAGAGAGAGAGCGCGCTCACGCACACACACACATACACACACACACACACACACACACACACACAATCATATCATAACACGATAATAAAAACAATAATAATAATACCAACAACAACAACAAAAACAACAATCATGATAATAATAGTAATTATAGCAACATGAAGAATAGATGATATGATTCATAAATAATCAATAATCATGACAATAATAGCATTCATATATCCTAAAAAATTGACAGTTAAATTTATGAAATCGAGACAAAAAGATATTTTGTTTTGCACATCAAAAATATAAATAGTTTACATTTATACAGAAAAACAGTTTTTTTTTTGTTTCCACATTTTAAAATTAATATATCATACTGAAAGAAATAGTTAACACAGAGAATGGAAATCATGCCTATTGAAATCCAAAATTTGAATGTGTCAATCTGCCGTAAGTAGCCCATAATTGGGCCGATTGCACACATCTGAAACACAGCCAAATCTGGCAAACAGATCTGGTTCACCTATGGCACACCGTTGCCGGCAGACAACCAGAAGTGCCACAACTCAGCCAGAATCGGGCCGAGTCAGCAGGCTACCTGGGATACCACTAACAATGCTTATCCTCCAGTGGAATGCAAGAAGTTTGATAGCAAATGGGCAGGAGTTTAAGAAGTTTATAGATAACAGAGCAGTAAAACCAGATGTTATATGCATAAAAGAGTCCTGGCTAAAACCCATACTTAATTTTGTGCTGTATGGTTTTGTAGCAGTGATGAGGGATAGGCCACAGGGAGCAGGGGATGGGTGTGTTACTTTTGTTAAGGACAACATCCATTACAGGATTCATGAGACAGGAGGAGAAGAGGAGTATGTGGTATTGAAAGTCTGGGCTGAAAGGAAAGCGTTAGTAATTGTTAATTATTACAACCCTTGCAAAAGGCTGGAGCTGGTTAAGTTGGAAGAGATCACTGGGCAGTATGAGGGTGCAGTCATCTGGTGTGGGCAACTTTAATGGGCACAGTACACTATGGGGACAATGGTGGACTGACAATTAAGAAGATGGGAGGGGACAGAAGAGAGAGGAGTTAACTCTTTTACAAAGATACACAGCACAAAAAACTTATCACAAGAAGGTCAAAGAGGCAAGAAAAGAACAGAGGCAGAAAACAGGAAGGTGCTCTATAGAAAAGTGAACTTTGATGAGGTAGAAAATGTTCTTTTTACCATGGATGAGCTGAAGAGAGCCCTTAATAAAAACCAGGCAAACTGCACCAGGGAAAGACGAAATATGCTACTGCATTATTAAGCATTTAAGTGAAGGTAGCCTGGGAAAGAAATTGATGTTATACAATAAGGTGTGGGAAGAAGGGAGTATGCCAAAGAGTTGGAACGAAGCAGTCATTATCCCAATACGGAAACCAGGAAAAGATGCAAGCAAACCAGGAAATTACAGACCAATAGCACTTACATCACATATCTGTAAACTGATGAAGAGGATGATAAATAAGCGGCTGATTGATCTGTTAGAAAGCAAAAACATGCTGGTTCCCTATCAAAGTGGATTCAGGAAAGGGAGACAAAGTGGACTCAATGGTGTGCTTGGAGGACGAAATAAGAAAAGCTCAGGTGAACAAAGAGGTGGTGGGAGCAGTGTTTTTTGATGTCGAGAAAGCAGATGACATGCTATGGAAAGAGGGACTTTTGCTAAAGCTCCACCAAATAGGGATTGGGGGAGGATCTTTGACTGGATAATGGACTTCTTAAATGAAAGAACAATTCAAGTGAGGATAGGGGCAGAGACATCCAACCAGTATGAAGTTGAGAACGGTACACCTCAGGGGAGAGTAGTCAGTCCAACATGATTAATGATATTTTTGAAAACGTTCCGCAGAGGATGGGGAGATCTTTATTTGCAGATGATGGTGCCTTGTGGAAAAGGGGGAGAAATGTGGAGCATGTCACTAAGAAAGTACAGGAGGGAATCTATCAAGTTGAGAGGTGGGGGGTTTGTTTTTTTAAATGTTGTGTAAGTACATTGCCATTTTTGAAGTGTGTCCTCTCATATGTCCACAAATAAAAATGACCTCCATATGTTTAAGTCAATCAAAGAACAGTGTTGAGCAGCAATCTGAGTTAGACGCAAAAAGTCTACACACTCATCAAAGAGAGAATAGATTGGTGAGCATGTTAGCAAGGTCACAGGAAAGCCTGATGGCAAGGACCAGCAACACAGACATCTCAGTGCCACATGAGGGAGATATGAACACTGATGAGCTCACTGTTCTACATCACACTGAGGACAGAGGATTTCCTGGTGTGTTCCTATATCTTCACATATCACATGATTTTTTTGTGTTTTTCCTCTGCATTTGTATTTAAAATACTCATTTTCTCTATATATACACTACCGGTCAAAAGTTTTAGAACACCCCAATTTTTCCAGTTATTTATTGCAATTCAAGTGACTCAAGTCCAATCAGTAGCTTGAAATGATGCAATGGTAAGTGGTGAACTACCAGAGGGTAAAATAAAAAGTTAGGTTACCCAAAACTGAAAAGCAGAGTACATTTCAGAACAATAACACAAAATGGGTTAACAATTGATAGCTGTCCTGCAGCTGCAGGTGAAATAACTGAAAACATGTTTTATATTCCAGTTTTTTCAAAAAAGCCACATTTTGCTCTGATTACTGCTTTTACACTTTTGGCATTCTCACGATGAGCTTCAAGAGGACGTCACCTGAAATGGTTTTCACCTCACAGCTGTTCCTTATCAGGGTTAATTAGTGGAATTTCTTGCTTTATCAGTGGGGTTGGGACCATCAATTGTGTTCTGCAAAAGTCAGGTTCATACACAGTCAATGGCCTTATTGGACAACTGTTAAAATTTATATTATGGCAAGAATCTATCAGCTAGCAAGAGAAAACAAGTGGCCATTGTTACCTTCAGAAATAAAGGTCAATCAGTCTGGAAAACTGCAAAAACTTTAATGAGAATGAGACGGTTTGTCCAAACTTTTGGCCTGTCATATACGTGTGTGTGTGTGTGTGTGTGTGTGTGTGTGTGTACTTCATCTGGCTTTGGGTCTGAAAAAAAGAAACACTCGATTGGAAGTTGAAGTTGCTTGCACTGTAATGACACAACCAGAGTAGAAGAAGAAGAAGAAGAAGAAGAAGAAGTAGAAGAAGAAGAAGAAGAAGAAGAAGAAGAAGAAGCACCACTTGTGATTGGCTGACAGTACGGAAGGCTTGTCTCAGCCAATCACTGCGGAGGGATATTTCATCAACATGGCGGCTGTTTGAGTTTGTGGAGAGATAAGGTGGAATATAATAATCAGTTTACAATAAACATCGGTGTGTCTATGTCCACGGCTGGTTGGACAGCACAAGGAACATGTCAACTGACGGAAATAAGAAACAGTTTTGGAAAAGAAACGCAGCGAAGGTACCGGGCAGGTGAGTGACGTGTTACCTGTTAGCCTGGTTCAGCTAGCATTAAGTTCTCGGTGAAACCAGAAATCCTGATCCCTTCAACTTCCTCTGTTTACTCCAGCTTTGACTCTCAGAGAACAGCCACTGTCAAAGAAGGAATGCAGCTTTCGGTTCAATTGAATGGCTTTGTGTGAGGTGGCCTTCTCTTTGACTGAATGTTTCTCGTCAGTCGGATCAACTTTCTCTGCCTGTGGGGATTTACGCTCCAAGAGCGGTTACACCATTGGACCACAAATCGAGCTTTCGGTTAACTGTTCGTGTTACTCTCTCCCTCTCTGGGTCTTCTTTCTGACTATTGGACTCAGTGTTTGACACTCGTCAGCTGTTAGCCGAGCTCCCTTTCTGTTAGCGGCTAACTGTTGAGCAGACCAAAGCACATCAGTACCCCACAGTTATAACTAACAATAAAACAATCTTGCACCTGTTTGTGCTATACTTTGGACTTTGAGTCATTTTCTTTAGACTCGGTCGGAATTCATGAATTCGTTTCTTTTTTTCAGAGGATATAGCGGACATAGCCAGGTCGTTAGCTCATCTATGCGCTTTTCTTTCTCACTTCCTTAGCATCCAGCATGTTTACGGAGCACAGCATCCGCCTTTCGACCCACTTCTTCACGCTAAGTGAGTATTATTTACGTTCGTATCTAATTAAATGCCTGATAGTGACGCTGGACAGGCTTTGGCTGCCGGTGTGTTTTCATGTTCACGTGTGATTGCTGCGCTTATTAAATCTTGCAACACGGAAGTTTTCACCACGCATTTACTGAATGATTGTTTCTCCCCACTTTCATTTACCATGAAAGAGAACACTTCATATGCAACGTATTCACCCTTAGCCACCTCCCAAACGGGAAGCTGCAAATGTTTATGTTGCCATCTGACAGCTGACGGAGAAATTAGCTTGTCATCCTATTATCTCTGTCTTCTGCCTCCTAGACAATCAACGGATATTTATTTGTATTTTTTTCTTGTTTTATTGTTTCAAATTGTATCTTTTGCATATTCTCTATATTTTATGTTTCTAATATGATCGTCTTTATTTTTTAATTCTTTCATTTGATTGCCATTAATCTAGTTGTCTTTTAATTGCTTTTGTTGAACAATTTGTAAATCATTTTTCTCTCCTCTAATCCCTCCACTTTGTTTTACTTTAAAAGGAATGAGTAAATTAATTTCTTGGGTTATTAATATTTTGTAAATATGCACCAGGTGCATTCAGTGACAGCTTGTGCTGTTTTAGTTCACAGTCTATGAGTATTGCGTCCTCGATAACAGTGCTGGACCACCTCTTTCCTGAGCCTGACACACACACGCATGAGGTGGAGAGGGTCATACAGCTTGCCTGTCATTTCTCACTGATCAATTCAGTATATATCTCTAGAAAATGGAGACATTTTATATTTCCCATTTTGTTTCAAGCATGGGAAGACATTCATGCATGGTGTGCACAACAATACGGTACACATTTATAGTCAGATTTGGTAAGGAACGGTGTACTTTATTTGGCTGCAGGTGGATCTTATTAAGAGACTAAGGAGAAGTGTAAGAGTGGCAGAGAGACAGAGATGTGAATCCTGACTTATTCCTCATTAATACAAAGGATAATACCATATAATAATAATAATAATAATAATAATAATAATAATAATAATAATAATAATAATGTAGCTCAATAAGGACAAAGGCATACTTTTCTTCTCCAACAACACACTCCCCTCACTTAACACCTTCTTTTTAAATCACTTTGATCTTATCAAATGTTCTTCCTTTGTTTCATGATTATTGTTGTCTAGCTTGATTAAGGCAGGGAACAAGCCTCCTCCAGCTACACCAAACAAACCCAAGAAGGCCACCACCTTCCAGGAGTTTGAGAGCATCACAAGTGACGCATGGGATGTTGGGGATGATGATGACGAGTTGCTTGCTATGGCCGCCCAGAACCTTAACATCGAGGTGGTCATGGAAACAGCCAATAAGGTGAACAGCAGGAAAACTGTGGTGTGTTATAAAGCATTCAATATACTTTTTGGAGTCATGAAGAAATCTTTTTTTTTTTCTTCAAACTAACATGAGCATTTAGAGAAGAAAAAAAGTTAATATTTTAGAATGTTTTCAAAGTGACAAGAAAAATCACTGCTTTCTTAGACAACATGTGCTAACACAATCTGTCCAGTCTGTTTATAGATCACCAGTAACCCACCTTTTTTGTCAGGTGATAGAAAATCATAGCAAGCAGCAGGAGAGACAAAGACTGGATGACACAACAGAGCTGGAGCATAGAGAAGAGGACACTCAAGAAGAGGTAGAGGATGAAGAGGAGGAGGATGAGGAAGAGGTGGAGGATGAAGACAATGTGGAAGAAGTGGACGAAGAGAACAGACTTGGTGAGGGATACCTAACCAGCCCAGAGATGCCATTTGCCCCCCAAATAAGCCATTACCCCGATGGACGCCTGGTGAAGTCCCACAGTGAAGCTCCAATTGGGTCACCTAAAGGTTTGTTAATGCCATTACTCTGTGCCAAACCCTAACTGTAACCCTGACCCATCTCTGTCCTGAAAACTACACAGTTCATAATTAAAGTGCATCAGTGCCTCATTTTAAAAGAAACATTTAAATCCATTTATAAACAATGTCTGCGTACGACCAATACTTATCCATTAGTTTTATCTATTTCTACATTTTAGCTTAAACCCGAACATGTTTCAATGATGACCCCACTGTAGGGAGACCTTTATTACCAAGTTAGCATTATGGCTTTCACAGACCTCCCTCCCCTGGGATTGTTTCCTGTTAGCCTGTTCAAAAACCTTGAGAGTTCAGGAGAGATGCGACATAAAAAAAGGACGAAAATCAATAACCTGAATAAACTGAAAAATCACTAGACTAGAAAAAGGTGTCAACTCTGCAGTTTGCCATGAACCTTCCTCTGTCATCTGACTCCTTTTTTCTACCTTTTCTGCCATTGCACATCTCTGATGACCACAGAGTGATGTGCCTTATTTCCCACATTTTTTGGACTTTGATGTGACTTTTTAAAGCAAACTTTTAACCCTGCAGCGTGTAATACCGCGTCTGTTAAACCTTTGAGTAAAAGTTGTTGTTTTTGCATTTTATAAGCCAAGAGCCTGAATCTCAAAGAGCTTTTATGGTATTGTCCATCTTCAAGTAAAAAAAAAAAGTCCTATTTTCAAAATACACTCAAAGGGTTGAGATCTTCAAGCTGCTTTGTAGAACAAACTAGAAAATCTGCATTTCCTTAATCCTGCATCTGAAAAAAATGACACATCACATGTTGAAAAAAATTTTAGAGTAAAAATGAAAAAAAAAAAAGGATTAAAATAATTACAGAGCTGAATTAAAAGTATATTTCAACTGAAAAAAGTTATCTTAAACTTATTTATAATTCAATGATATGTTTTTATTTTTAGGAAAATTCAAGAAAAAATCTTAAACTTCCAGGTTCAAAATTTATTTTTTCAGTCCTTTCTTTTTTTCTAATTACAATACTTTTGGCCTGGATTTAGCTCCACTGTGGATGATTAGCTCTGAAACAGCTGTGTCCAGTGCCAAAACTGTGAGAGATCTGAGACATATGACTCCACCATTTGAACATCACGGCTTCAGGGAATCTGCCAATGTGATTTTTGTCTATGTGTCGGGCCAAAAACGTATGAGTGAAGAACCAGTTAGAAATGGGACCAAGCAGAGGTTCCTGATCAGGGTTATTATGGGAGTGAATGGGAGCAAAAGCCAGTTTCATTTGACAGTTGGTCCTGAATAATTTAAAGGGTACAATCTTTTCTTTTGATGACACTTTTTGTCAGAAGCACAACAAAATAACCTTTGTTTTGATGTATAATTTTTGTCTGTGGAGTGAAGGTTTTGTGGCCTTCAGGCAGTTTGTTTGGGAGATTTCTAAGATAGAGCCGCACTCTGATGGCACACTTTCCAGACTGTTCAAGCTGATTTTTCTGCTCCAAAACCCAAAAGTTAGTGTTGCGTAAACTGAGATTTCTCAAGTACTGCTGAAGATAACTAAAAGCTGAATACAAGTTAAACTGTGGAAAGATCTGTGAATATTTTAAACCTTGAATAGGGATGCACTGATCCACCTTTTTCTCCTCTGATACTGAAACCGATATCTGAGGTTTGATATCAATCGATACCGATACAGAAAAAGAGTGCTGAGTAACCCAATAAATGGTACGTCTCATTGTGTGGAAAGCACTGGGAACTCTTTAGTGCATCAGATTTTACTTAAAAATTTCTTTCCTATTTTTCAAAGACGAATAAACAGATATAAATGTACTCAGTTACTTATTTCATAACTGTGCACCAGTTCAACCATCTTAAACTCTCTCAAACAAATTGTAAAATAAAGTATACAAGTGTAACTGCTTGTGCAGTGCAATTAGAAATACAAAGTCCATGTAAACTTAAAGTTGAATAAATAACAAGAGAGCTGAAATTGAGAAAAAAAAACAATAGCTTCACATGCTTGGTTGTTGTGAAAATAGGACTTGCACATCAGTTACAAAGGCATCTGAAACCCAATGGCTTCTCTAGCTCTGTAAAAATAACATCCTAAAGTATGACAAGTATGAATGGTTCAGTTAGTGCAATTAGGAATACAAAACCCAAAAAGTAGAGGAGCTATAACGGAGAAAAACAAACAGTTGTTTGACTAACTTGGTCAATTAACATATGAAAAACAAAACAGGCACAAACCCCCTCTGGAATGGAGATAAATAATAGAGTAGCCGAAAATGAGAAAAAAAAACCCAGAAGCTTCTCTCGCTTGGTTGGTACTTGGTAGATATTCAAAATGAACAGCAATCAGCTCTTTACAATGCTATAATGCAAATAGAAATTGAACAACTATTACAAAAGCATCTGAAGGAAATAGTAACTTCTTCAGTTTAGTGAAACTAAAAAAAAAAATGAGATAAATAAACTGGAGTAGTTCCAACTTTCAAAGTTTTTCACCACTAGAGGGGGCAGAAGGCCTTTAGAATAATGCCAATTCAGTAAGATTCAGGGAGAAAGAAATCTTGACAGGATTTTTCAGTGAAGTAAGACGCATACCACTCAGTGTCAATCACCTGCTCAAGCAGATTGTTCAAGATTCTCAAGCTCTGGCTTAAACAGCACTGGCAGGTTCTTGCTTAAAAAGCAAGCATTTCTGCTCTCTCAGCTTCTCTCAGTCTGTTTCGCTTCCCATCCAGGATGGTCGGGACTGTGCTGAAAAGCCTTTCACTTTCAACATTAGTCTAGGGCGCACAGAGGTGTTTGGGGGCAGCAGCAGCAAGGCCAGGAAACCGCTGGCAGTTGACTCCCCAGTATTTGAATGGGTCATCTGTGGCGGGGGCTGTTTCTTCTGTAAAATATACATGCAACTGTACAGCAGTGCTAGAGGTGCTCGTTGCACCAGAACCTCGCTCATGTTCCCCCCCGAATCTTGTCAAGCGAAGCCTGTGCTCCATCAGTGGTGGTGATGATGGTGATCTGCAGATCTTCCTCCAGTTCCTTAGCTAGTGCATTTTTTGACCGTTTGGCAGAGACTGCACTGGTAAAAAATCTGAAAAATTAACACGTTGGGTCTGGTTATACACTCAGCAAAGTAATTCTTCTTAGAATAAAAAAGACCACGTGCAGATATCCTTACTTTAAATTCCCAAGTTTTTGTTTGTGCACCAAAATATCCATGTCTGAATGATATTTAATGTTTATTATCATTTCCATTGAATTCAAAATAATGTGTCCCACAAAGAGTGGAAAAACGTGCAAAAATATGAAATCTGTCACTGTTCTCTGGTAATGTGATGAGTTAGGTCTCACCTGTCCTTGTTTCTTGGGTCCAGCAGTGTGGGGAGAGCATATAGAGGTTCATTTTCCACGGTGCTTAAGCGTTTATTGAGAGCTTTTAAGAGGGTCTTCTTCATGGTTTTTATTCCAGAGTCAGCCTCAGTTTCCATTGAGAGGATATGTTCCAGAACGGTGACACACAGGACCACATCAGCAGTAGAGGCTGTGGCAGAGCTCACCTTTCTTGTAAACTCCTCAAATGGTTCAAGACAGGTCATCGTTTTCTCAAGCAAACCCCACTGGCTAGCTGTCAGTGTTGTGGGCAGCTCATGGTCGGCAGAATAAGAGGACAGTGCCCACTTCTGTTCCACCAGACTTTCTATCATATACAGTGGGAGGAAAAAGTAAGTACACCCTTTGTAATTTTGTACATTTCTGCCTAATTTGGTCCTAAAATGTGGTCTGATCTTAGCTCAAATCACAAGAATGAGTAAACAGTGTCTGCTTAAACTCATACCACCCAAACAATTACATGTTATCGTATTTTTATTGGCCATTTGATGTTAACATTCACATGACATGGAGGAATAAGTAAGTACACCCCCCAGCTAAGGATCCTCCAAGAGCTAGTTAGTCAAATTTATGAGTCAGGTTTGAGCCAACCTGAAGTTCAATTAATGAGGTGTGGCTGAAAGTTGCCCTGCCCACTGGAAAACACACACGAGTTAAGAGTTGTCTCTTGACGAGGGGCACTGTCTGATGTGCACCATGCCTCGCTCAAAAGAACTCTCTGAAGACCTAAGATCAAAAATTGTTGATTTGTGTAAAGCTGGAAAAGGTTACAAAACCATCTCTAAAAGTCTTGATGATCACAAATCCACGGTGAGAAAAAATGTCTGCAAATGGNATACAGTGGGAGGAAAAAGTAAGTACACCCTTTGTAATTTTGTACATTTCTGCCTAATTTGGTCCTAAAATGTGGTCTGATCTTAGCTCAAATCACAAGAATGAGTAAACAGTGTCTGCTTAAACTCATACCACCCAAACAATTACATGTTATCGTATTTTTATTGGCCATTTGATGTTAACATTCACATGACATGGAGGAATAAGTAAGTACACCCCCCAGCTAAGGATCCTCCAAGAGCTAGTTAGTCAAATTTATGAGTCAGGTTTGAGCCAACCTGAAGTTCAATTAATGAGGTGTGGCTGAAAGTTGCCCTGCCCACTGGAAAACACACACGAGTTAAGAGTTGTCTCTTGATGAGGGGCACTGTCTGATGTGCACCATGCCTCGCTCAAAAGAACTCTCTGAAGACCTAAGATCAAAAATTGTTGATTTGTGTAAAGCTGGAAAAGGTTACAAAACCATCTCTAAAAGTCTTGATGATCACAAATCCACGGTGAGAAAAAATGTCTGCAAATGGAGACAGTTCGGCACTGTTGCTTCTCTTCCAAGGAGTGGTGGCCCTGTAAAGATGACTCCAAGGGCACAGCGCAGGATCCTCAATGAGGTAAAGAAGAAGCCTAGAGTGTCAGCGAAAGACTCACAGAAANCTTTGTAATTTTGTACATTTCTGCCTAATTTGGTCCTAAAATGTGGTCTGATCTTAGCTCAAATCACAAGAATGAGTAAACAGTGTCTGCTTAAACTCATACCACCCAAACAATTACATGTTATCGTATTTTTATTGGCCATTTGATGTTAACATTCACATGACATGGAGGAATAAGTAAGTACACCCCCCAGCTAAGGATCCTCCAAGAGCTAGTTAGTCAAATTTATGAGTCAGGTTTGAGCCAACCTGAAGTTCAATTAATGAGGTGTGGCTGAAAGTTGCCCTGCCCACTGGAAAACACACACGAGTTAAGAGTTGTCTCTTGACGAGGGGCACTGTCTGATGTGCACCATGCCTCGCTCAAAAGAACTCTCTGAAGACCTAAGATCAAAAATTGTTGATTTGTGTAAAGCTGGAAAAGGTTACAAAACCATCTCTAAAAGTCTTGATGATCACAAATCCACGGTGAGAAAAAATGTCTGCAAATGGGGACAGTTCGGCACTGTTGCTTCTCTTCCAAGGAGTGGTGGCCCTGTAAAGATGACTCCAAGGGCACAGCGCAGGATCCTCAATGAGGTAAAGAAGAAGCCTAGAGTGTCAGCGAAAGACTCACAGAAATCACTGGAACATGCCAACATCTCTGTTGACACATCTACAATACTTAAAACATGAAACAAAAATGGGTTTCATGGGAGAACACCACGCAGGAAGCCATTGCTGTCTGGAAAGAACATTGCTGCACGTTTGAAGTTTGCAAAAAAGCATCTAGATGCTTCACAGTGCAACTGGGAAAATATTCTGTGGAGTGATGAAACCAAAGTTGAATTGTTTGGTGGGAACACACAACGTCATGTGTGCAGGAAAAATGGAACAGCACACCATCATCAAAACCTTATTCCCACTGTTAAGTATGGTGGGGGGAGCATCATGGTGCGGGGGGTGCTGTGCTGCCTCAGGGCCTGGACAGCTCGCCATCGTCAATGGAAGAATGAACTCACAAATTTTCCAAGATATTTTGCAGAAAAACCTGAGACAATCTGTCAAACAGTTGAAGCTCAAAAGAGGATGGGTGCTGCAACAGGACAACGACCCCAAGCACAGAAGCAAATCAACTCTGGGATGGTTTCAGAAGAATAAAATAAATGTTCTGGAATGGCCCAGTCAAAGTCCTGACCTCAACCCAATTGAAATGCTGTGGCATGATGTCAAGAAAGCTGTTCACACCAGACATCCCAAGAATCTTGCAGAACTGCAGCAGTTTTGTGAAGAGGAATGGTGCAAGATTCATCCTGATCGTTGTGCACGCCTAATCTGCTGCTACAGGAAACGTCTTGTTGAAGTTATTGCTGCCAAAGGAGGGTCCACCAGCTATTGAATCCAAGGGTGTACTTACTTATTCCCCCCTGTCATGTGAATGTTTACATCTTGTCCAATAAAGAAATGATAACATGTAATTGTTTGGGTGGTATGAGTTTAAGCAGACACTGTTTACTCATTCTTGTGATTTGAGCTAAGATCAGACCACATTTTAGGACCAATTTTGGCAGAAATGTACAAAATTACAAAGGGTGTACTTACTTTTTCCTCCCACTGTAGTAGGTGCTGTTCCAACGGGTTTTGACGTCCCGCTGCAGGTGTTTTGGGTGCATGTTTATCTCGAGCTGTATGTCTTGCAGCCATGAATATGCTAGCGGAGAGTGCTTGAAATGTGCAACAATTTGCCATCCACTTGAAACTGCATCACTCACAGCGCGCTGAGATAAAAGTCCCTCATTGATAACCAGCTGCATTGTATGTGCAACCTAAGCTACGCACTCTCATGTTGCCTTTCCCATGTTGCTGGTGTTGTCCCTCAGAACCACATGGACTATACTCAATGGAATTTTCCACTTGTCGAACATTTCTGTTATGGTAGCCCCAATTGCGTCGCTGGTGTGTGAGCCACGAAAGCTTGCAGCATTTAGCATCGCACTGCATGGCACGTAACTCACATTCAGCCAGTGTGCCGTTAAACTTAAAAGTGACACGGGGAAACGTCAGAGCTCCAGATATCTGCTGTGAAGCTCAGAGCTTTGACATCTTTTATCTTCTCCTGTATGTGTTTGAACACTTTAGCATGCAGTTCAGGTAGCGCTGTTTCGGACAGGTATTTTCGGCTCACCATGTTGTACCGTGGCTCCAGGTGGCTAATTAGCAGCCGGAATCCCCTGCCTCCAACAACCGACAGCGGTTGCCCATCCATCACAATGAAGTCCGGTATCTTCTCCGTGATTTTTGTTGCCTGTGCACAATTACATGGGAATTCATCATGTCTTTCTTTCATCTCCTTCAAAGTCAGCTGCTTCTTACCGCCTTCTTTCTGTTTGTTCAGTTCAATGAACTCAGCTTGCTCCTTGGTGCGAAATCTTTAGAGGTGCTTAATTAAGTTTGTTGTGTTATAGCTTGAAGTTTTGCCTCCGCCCCTTGAAACATTTACTGCACACGTTTTGCAAGCAGCCATCGAGTTTTTCAGCTCAGGTAGTGTAAAAAAGTTCCAGATAGCCAACCTTTTTGCTCCGTCCATTTTAAAAACAATGTGGGCTTTAGCTCCACACGTTAGTTGCGCATGACATCACTCTGGGCGCCTGGCATAGAGTTTGACTGAATAGAGCAGCCCCTGTGGATCAGGCCCATTGTCGCATTTTCCGATCTAGAATTTTTTTCAATATTGGAACCGGACCCGATACCAAATATCGGATCAGTGCATCCCTAGCCTTGAATGAAGTCTGTGTGTAGAAGTATGCTGAAGTTTAAGCCTGTCAAAGTTGAAGCTGTATGAGGCGCAACTGCTGGAAATCCCAATGCATTCCTTATGGAGAAAAAATTGTGAAAAATGTTGAATATCTTAAAAAGTTTAAAAGTTAAAAATGGGAAAACAGAAGAACAATTAGTGGAATAAAATAGAAGAACAATATGTAATAATTCTGTCTCCTAGTTTAGCTGCTGTCTGCATATGCTTTTATTTGGGAACATTTGTCCCTTTGTCTGCAGAGATGGCATTTCTCAAAATCAGTCCCATTACTATCATAAGTTTTTGTTCGAGCCACAGTTTTGACTAACTCTCGAGCAAGGCCAGCTGTAGAGTTGAGACTTAAAGCTCTGTCAGAAAGAGTTTAGTTTATCTGGCTTAGCCATTGTCAGACACAGGAAATGTACAGTGAGAGGAAACCCACCTGCTGCAATCATCCATTCACTCTGTTGTACATTTTAACTCTGCATATGAACAGTTGTGTAAAGTTACTTTCACACACATAGAGATAGTGAGAGATACTGTCTTTTGCTCGTCCTGAGTGCCAGGTTGTGTGAACTGCATACATGTAAGACTATTGCATGCCGTTCTAAAGTTGTGTAAGATGGTTTTTTGAAAAAGAAACAGAGATAAATGCTCCGGTCAATACACACGTCCACCCTTTTCAAATTATAGACTGTGACGTTAACGTTTTAACGTTGCTGTGTCATACCCAAAATCATATTTCGGTATTATACCAATTTGTGTTCATGTACAGCATCTATCCTGTGTATATCAATGTTCTTATTTTATGTATCAGCAGATATGTAGGACATTGGCTTTCTTTTGCCCCTAGTATCGGCATCGGCCCCAAAAATCTGATATTGGTTGGCTCTATCGTAACCCACAAAAAAGCAGCCTCTATGGGAGAAGTTTATGTCTCTTTCTGCACAGTTCTGAAGGAAGCTGCAGTCAGACTGCAACCTGAAAGCGTCATAGACAGAGATGCAAGAGGAGCGCACTGTATCAATTTCAGGCAGAAGTAACAGAAGAACAGACAAACCTTCACCTGGTGTAGATTAAACATTTTCAAAATGCTTGACTGCAAACTTGTAAACCTTGAAACTGATTTATTCACTTTATTTATGAATATTTTGTAGTCTAGCCAAGATGCGTCGCTTGAGTCCGAGACATCAGGATAAATGCAGGTCAATTACCTCTTTTTCCCCACTTCATTTTTTATAACCAATTTTTGAACATCGTTAATTACAAGATACTCCATGCCAGACATGAGACATCCACCACATCACTTTTACACCTTGCCACATACATCTGGATGAATTTTGAGCTTTCTAGGTAAATCATTTAAGTTGGAGAGTTTTTAGTCTCAGGTGACCAAACACAAGAGATGCAGCTCCTGTTGTGAATGTAAATATGAATGATTAGGGGTGACAAAAAAAATCATATTTTCGGCAGTCTATCCAGCTATGGCAGGCTTTGTATGAATGGTGGCGCTATTTGTCACTGTACTGTAATGATCAACAGGTCCGATGGCTGATAAACAAGCCTGTTAGACAGGATCTACGCAGGATGAGCTAACACTACCAGTGCGTCAAGCAGAGAGCACTTCCTGTATATGTCAGCCGCCTGTGGCATCAAATCTGCGTGTTGAGATGGGGACACTCCTGTCTTGTAGCCAGAAGTCGAAGGAAATAAAATATGCCAAGCTCTGCCAGATTCACATTGACGAGGAAATGTTGTAAGACTGAGAAACTGCTGTTTTTTGTGAGAATGGACATGGCAGAAAGACAAACAACAGACTTTCAAGGAGAAATTTCACCCTTAGAATAATTTGATGAAACAACATTTTTGATATATTTGAACTCTGGATTGCTCCGATGGAAAGGAGGGTGAAAATTCAGGATACGAGCTACAGGCATGACACAATTACCTCAGATAGGTAGGACCTCCCATTTGCTTTGATCGCCATCTGAGTGATTATTTCACTAATTACATTTAGTCAGTCCAATGGACTGTAAAGCAAGCCTGGTAGCTGAAATGTGAAGAATCTAGGCAACAATGCTGTATAGCATTCTGATGTTTGACAAAGGTGTTCGTGTTTATACTTTGATGATGTCAGAGGAATGGCAAATTGCTCACCGGCGCCAATGGGAACTAAGAGGGTAAAGTAAGTCGTTAAACGAAACAATAAATCCCAATCTGCATGGATATCAGAACCAATACCTCTGGCAGTGGAGGAGAGAATACTCTGCCCGCTGCAACTAGTACCAGGGATGTGTCATGTTTAGCTGAGAGACAGAGGGCAGGTTGATGATTTCCCCCACTCCTAGTAAGGCACTGCACTGAGTGGTGATAATGTCCTGCTTTGCAGGTTTGTGCATTCTGATGGATTACTCAAGATCTTTGTACAAGTGAGTATGTGAAACATTGTTTACATCTTTTCTCTTCCACCAGATGCAGCAAGTGAGCATGCGGCTCTTCACAGACAAAGGTCTCTGCCCCACCGCTCACCTGTTATCCCACTTGTGGCTCGCATAGCTGACCAGAACACATCTGGGACCCCAGCCATGACCGAGAGAGAAGCATCCCGTCTGGATAAGTTCAAGCAGCTGTTGGCAGGGCCCAACACAGATCTGGGTGAGAAATGCCAATCAAAAGTCAATATTATCTGTATGAATGTTCTTGTAGTATTTTGTTGTCTTACTTGACTGTTCTCATCTTTTAATCGTTGTATTTTCCTTTTTTGTTCCCTGTATGTCCCCTTTTCACTTCCTTTTGCACCTCGTATCCTTCGTTTGACCCCTGTTTGCCAGATGTGCCGCACTTTCAATAACTATGAGCAGGAGAGCTACCCAGCAATCTAGACATCCAGAATACAAGAGAAAAAGATGCCACGAACTAGGGCTGCAAGATATGACCTAATATCAATACCTTTATATTATTTTTTGGCTATATCCTGATACACGATATATATGTTGATATTTTGATTTCTCCTGTAAATCACCATATTAAATGTTCATTTCAACCCCTTAATTAATAAAATGACAGTGGTATAATGATTCAAGCAGAACTTTCGGTCAGATTTACAAAATTTGCAACCAAAAATGGGAAAAATGGAAATAAGGTTAAATTTAACAAACCTTTTATTCTACAACGCACTTTATATAGTTACAAATATTTAATTCCAGTAAAATGTTACATTCTGGCTAAATGTATCAGATTTATTTATCTGGCTGAATGTATCACGTGGCTGTCTCAATAGATTTCTAAAAATTACAACCACGAAGATCAAACAAAATTTGAAAATAACACGGAATAAAACTGGAGATGACTTAATCTAAATTTTATTTCCATGAATCACCTAACTGTACATATTGTTGGTCGTGCTGAAAGAGCTCTGTTTGTGACCTCAGTCTCTGAGCCTTGGCTCCCACTGAAGTTATGTGGTGTAATATTAGTTTTACCACGTGCTCTTATTTTGAAGGACACACAGGTTCATAACAAGAAGTTGGTTGGGCAATAAAACAGGAGGCATGAACGCTCCATCAACCATCTGTGGGAATCTTTATCGTAAAACACGACAGGATTCCCCCCTTCCTCTGTTTACTTTTCTGGATGGGCGGGAAAATTTCATACAGACCAAGTAACAGCAAAGTGATAATAATCTTTTGTGTAAGAGAAAGTATTTTTTGTTTCAGTGATCATGAGGTGCAGTTGTTGTCATGATCACTGAAACAACTAAGGGTGACGTCCTTCATAGATACCCTGCGTGTACTTTCAGCACACAGCAAAAGTTGTCCTTGAACCAGAAATGGTATTTGTGAATTAAACTGTTGGAATGAGCTGCATTTGTTTAAATCTGCCAATTTGCTCTAATTGGTGTTGGTGGAGCAAATTAAAATGATAAAACGGGACATGTAATCTGCCATAGCAGTTGGTGCATCTTTAGGTATAGCGTTACCGGAATTGATGTAGTGAATTCCAGATGGTAAAGTTCTGATTTTTATGCTATCTAGTGTACTGTACAAGCTCATCTGGTGCAGTCTTCTTCTTGAATTTGTGAAGGGTGCTTATGTTACACAACACCAATGCCAGAGTTGGCAAAGGTGTGTTTGGTATTTGCATGTGTTTGTTTTTGCCAGGAACCTTGTGCTGTCTTGCCTCAGTGGTTGTGCTCCATTTGAATGATGCCTGAATAGTGCATGGCTTCGGCCCGCCAACTGTCTTACCTCGCTTTCGCTTCAGCTTTCTGCTCAGCCAGCACTGATTGACAGCAAGTCCTCGCCTCATGTGGTCTTCTACTTTTACTGGCCTTTATACAGAACCATGCACGCTTGCAGGTAGATAACTGACAGGCAGGTTGACAGGCAGACACGGAGGAGCAAGCATATACACACTTTGAGACACACATACACAGTTTATTCTACATGCACACACTTCCTCTTTTTCTCAGTTTTAATTTTGCTCTGCAGCTCAATAACCAGTTGGTAATTGATAAGAAACTTTCCGATGCCATTGTGGTACAGAACTGTGTTTTAGTGCAGATGCATGCTGCAAAGGTTGGGGTTAAAGCTTAAGTTTTTTTAATTCCATAGTTCATTAGAATCACAGTTGATTAGAACAAACACCTTGAAAACCTTTCTTCTCTCAGTGTTTGTGTGTGTAGTAGGGATAGACCGATATGGTTTTTTTCAGGACCGATACCGATATCTATGACCGATATTCATTTGCAGCAAAAGTGAAAATAATGGCATAAAATTTTGAACAGAAAAAAACTCCATTACTTGACTGTGTTTAATGCCTTTGGACATATGATTTTCAAACAGCTCCCTGGCTCAGTAGCATGTCTTTAAAAGCTGACTGAAAATATAAACAAGTAAATACTGCCCTAATATTTTCTGCTGAAGATAAGGTCTTCCAGAATTTAACTACTAAAATATTATCCTATCTTTCAAGTGTTTTAAGATCAAAGAAATCTGAAAAAAATTGAAAGGAGTTTTTAAAGTTAAGAGATGATGTTAAATAAATACCTCCCTACAGATGCCACACTACTTTTATCATAACAGACACTCTCCCTGTGGTTACAGTGCAGAGAAGTGGACCAGTGAGCCAATGCTATGCTAAAAGCTACACAGCCTTCCCCTTAATGTGCTTCCCTGCATTAATACTGGACAGGGTCGGGTTCATTAGGTTTTTTTAACACACACGCCCTCTCTCTTTCTTTCTCTCGCTCTCTCTCACGAACAAACACACACGCGCGCACGCTTCTACCATCACGGACTATTTCTATATGGACATTAGCCTCAGTGTTGTACGGAGTGATTAGCAGACAGGTGAGGAGAGACCGAGAGCAGAGCTGCCGCCAGTTATGGTTATAAGACGTTATTGGTGTCACAGTAAAGTTGTTGTGAGTAGAGGGCTGGGCTGTTTATTACAATTTTAGGAGAGTCTACAGCGTCATTTACCTTAAAAACATGTATCTGATCTCAGGAGCTTCTCCGCAGAGCGCGGACCACTCTAACAAAACTATTTTCATCTCGCAGTGAACTACTCAGGGCGAGTCCCACACTCACTGCTGATTGGCTGTTGCTGTGCTGGAGCTCTGTGTGTAACCAATTAGACAGAGTTGTGGGTGGGACAATGCTGGAGGCAGAAAAGTGACTGCAGACAGAGGCACGCCGGCTTCACAGAGCTTCACTCTTTAAATGGATCATTATCGGTCGTCAGATTGAAAAATGGGCAAATGCCGATATTTGCAAAGATGCAAAAATGCAAATATCGGCGCCGATAATCGGCATGTTCATGTCAACCATGTCATGAACAGTGTAGCTTCCTTTAAAACCCAGTGGACATCCCTTCTCTAGTGGTGATTGGCTGTTTATTTAGAGCAGCAGGACCTTTTAGGGGGATAGATACCACCTGATCAATGAGGAGGGGTACAGATAATATCTGATATTATATCTTACAATGGAGTGTCCATGAAGCCAAATGAACATCAGCAAATTGACTGTGTGAACCTGGAATTTAGAGAATTACTCAGGATCTGTTAGGATTTTCTGAACTTGTTCAAGTTGAACTATTCAGAGCTGTTCCTTGCAATCTTCAGTGTCCAGAAAGCTGTTGGTCAGCTCATGTCCAGCTGCTGTAAGCTTCACCTAGGCATGGAGACACAGGGAGCTTGTCTCTAGTTACCAGGCAGGTTACAGTTGACCTGCAATCTCCTGCAATATAACCTATAGGCAATGTAAAGACCACAGTCCCTAAAAGATGCACAGAACAACAGGTTTGTTTATGGCCCTGCCCACTCCAGAAGACAGCAGGCTGAAGAACGTGACAGCTGGCATCTTTATGTAAGGATATTTGAGAATTGCTTTCAGTAGGGTAAATTTGCTTACTTTAATTTAAAAAAAATCCACAACAAACAGTACCCTGCTAAAGCATGCTTTATCCCCCAAGTCTGGCTCGTTTGGCCAGTGACTGCGAGTAAACCGTGCTATGGCAGAATTCACTTCTCTGCTCCAGCAGGCTTGGAAGAGGCGGGCGTTTGGCACGGTTCACTTCGTGTACGAGCACAACATGCCGCCCCCACGCAAACATGATGGATAATCCATGATAAAAGATCACCGCGACCACTTCTCTGGATAATCATTTTGATAAATAGCTGGGATGTTGGAGGGCTATCGGTCCACAACAAGTTATTCTGGCCAAAAAGTGAGTTAAGTTGTTATAATGTTCTCACTTCTCATCTTCTTCACTGGGTTGACTATGATGAGACCGTGTCTTGTAACAGACCTTTCATAATGACATCAGCGGCCGTTCGTGTCTGCAGTCATGCCAAAGTCTGGTTCATATTAGAGTTGTGTGACCACAGGCATACTGTCCTGCAGGTAGTTGCGCTTTGGGTGATGAATCATACTTGAGTACAGCACAGTTTAAATGGCCAGTGTAGGGCCCTACAAAACCGTTTGATTTTTTTGTCCAAATTCTGTTGTATTGTTTTCCAAATTCAGTTTTTTCTGTTTTAATTGTTTAGAATTCTGTTTTGTACCTTTTACACCGATTTCAATACCATACAGTGTGTGCTTTTTGTGTCAGAGAAAACAATGTCTGTCAAAGAATCCTTAAATTTATTGATTTAATACGTCATTGCACAGTATTCCAAGTCAAATTTGCCCTTTTCCATCAGTTGTAGTTTGGTGTTGGTGCTGGTGTTAATGCTTAGCTGGTTCTGATCCTGTTCTTCCTAAAAACCTGTTTGGTTTTCCACCAGTGAGTGCTGAGTTGGAGTCACATCATTGCATCATCGTAAAACATCAGTACGTCACTTGTTTCAGCCTTCGGTGCGCTGTCAACAGCGAAGGGGAAAGTAAAACTTCTAAGAGTGTCGATAATATCGTCACACAGACGGTGCTGGAAAGGCTTAAAATGCACAGATTAATTTCTGTTTCTTTTGGTGGTTCTCTCAGTTTTCTATCCATGGAGTGAGCTTNGTGTGTGTGTGTGTGTGTGTGTGTGTGTGTGTGTGTGTGTGTGTGTGTGTGTGTGTGTGTGTGTGTGTGTGTGTGTGTGTGTGTGTGTGTGTGTGTGTGTGTGTGTGTGTGTGTGTGTGTGTGTGTGTGTGCGTGCACAAATGAGTGCGTGCACGAATGAGTGCGTGCACAAATGAGTGCGTCGAAGTGGACCTCGGGACACAGAGGAGAGAGTTTAAATGTGCAGAAAGGAAGAAATGATCGCGTCATGTGAAGACAAAAAATATATCATTAAGCTTTTTAGTATATTGAATGAAAGAACATGCAAACGTTTTAGTGTTTCCCCTTGGTTTACAGCCTTTCGGCAGAGATTTATTTCTGCATGGTCACAATATGTCATTTTCTGCATTTAACAGTACATTCCATTTTCATTGGCCAATTCCATGAGCCCGTTAACATGGAAATCATAGGGCACTGCCAGTGTGGCTGCACCCTTATATACTGGGTCTTCATGGGCCAAGACGGAACTATGTGAAGCTAAGTAGTTGAGTCACTTTACATCAACCTGTCAATTTTATATCTTGCTGTTACCTTCAGCCGGAGAACCAGGTAGATAACAATCAACCCTGTTGATTTCAGTAAAGGGTAAGGGAGTCAGGGGGGAAGTTTTGATGGAAAGGCTGGGTTAGATGGGTGGTAGATTTGCTGATAACTTGATTGATCAATTGACTAAGCATTTGTTCATTGGCTTGCAACATAATTACCCAAAGATTGATCTGATTAATTGTAAAATAGTATAGTTTTAAGTGAAACAATAATATGACACATAAGTTGGTCTGGTTTGATTATGTTCTCTGTCGTATGTGTGGTGTTTTGATGTCAGCAGTCAGGATAATCATCTGATAAATACTTTTTAAGCCCCTACCAGTATGAACATAGTGCAGCTGAGACTAAGGCAATTAGATATACTTATCAAAAAAAAATTAGGAACATGTGGGGATAGAAAACAATTTTTTACCATTCTTGGTAGATATTGCTGGTGATTACAGACCTATGTTGTAAGCCCATCACCCTAGTGAATCTCAAATGAGACACTCTTTTATTCTTATTTTTTCAGATGAGCTACGGAAACTCAGCTGGTCTGGGATCCCAAGACAGGTCCGACCAATAACATGGAAGCTCCTTTCAGTAAGTTTTACGAACACACACTAAACTGATTCATGGAATACGAAAGCAGTTAAAAGAATGCAAATCTGCACCCTGATTTATAAGAAACAAAAATCATTTTCACCTGCAAAATAGACTCTGTTCTGAACACATGCAGCAAATTACCACACTGACACATGCACACAATACTGCACAAAGGTTAACAGGTGATTCTGCACAAAAAGTAAACAATACCAAGGGTCTTGCAAAGACTGTATCTTTGGCTGCTTGCACCTTCAGCCTGGAGCTTTATTTTGTTGCCTTGTAGCCCCTGGACTTTTGTGAGCTTCTGATTATCAACCCTGAAAGTTTGTGTTTGTTTCCTATCATATTATTGAATAATCTGTAATACAACACTTGAAAATATGTCTTAAATATTATACAGCCATTGGTTGTGGTTTACATGCTCTGTCTCTGTTGTTAGCATTTCTGTAAGCACAGATACAACGCAGCTACAGCTACAGTGCAGCTACTCTGCTGTGATTGGCTGAATAGGAGGGAGACATCTGATTGGCTACAGCCATTTGCCTGTGCATTTGTGAATCGAAGCATGTCAGGGGAGTCTCAAAAATACACACACAAATGCAGCGTGGTTCACAGCAAAATATATTTGTGTGTGAATTTAAATACATTTGTGAATTCTACTCTGCATTTGTGAATTGTTCTCTGTGCATTTGAAAATTTATCCGTGCATTTGTAGATTTGTCTGTTCATTAGTGGATTGTTCTCTGTGCATTCAGCATATCTTCAATGTTCCGACAAATAATCATCATGGTCATGGGAAATGCAAGTTTTCTGACAGCTGGGTGGAAGACTAAGCGTTGAAGGACTGGCTCAGGCCTGTGGTAGGGAATAACTGGCAGGCTCTTTGTTCGGTTTGTTAAAAAAAACATCAGTGTGAGTCTCTAAATCAATTCTGTTGTATAATTAGTGTGTGAAACTGTGTAAACGTTAGGAAGGCCACTGACTAACACTTGCAATGCAGTGTTGTGATGGTTTTAAAAAAGAACTCTAAAGGTAGTAAAACAGGGTAGCGAAAGGTTTTACAACCCCAACTCTCTAGATTGGGTGGGACCTGACTCTGACCCTGTGGTTGCTTCGGAGGAAGTGACTTCTAACCCCAGTATCTGTAAGAGGTGGGCCGATACACTTTTTTTACATTCCGATCCGATATTTTAAAATTAAATTGTGCTGATACCCGATCCATACCGATACAGCAGGCAACATAGTAAAACACAAAACTTTATTATTTTTGTGCAACTATTTGCTCATTTTGAAATGGATGCCTGCAACATGTTTCAAAAACCTGGGGGAGGTTCATGTTTCTCACTGTTACATCACCTTTCCTTCTAACAACACTCAATAAGCTTTTTTGAACTGAGGACACTAATTGTTCAGGCTTTGGAGCTGAAATGCTTTCCGATCCTTGCCTGATGTATGACTTCAGTTGTTGTATTTTACACTTCATAATGTGCCACACATTTTCAATGGGCAATAGGTCTGGACTGCAGGCAGGCTGTTGTAACAGGTGCATAATGCGTCTTGATTTCATTTTCTTACAATTATGTTGGTTTTTAATGCAGTGCCAGGCATTCAATATTGTTTTTTTGCCTTGCTGCTTATGAGTAGAGATTTCTCCACATTCTCTGAGTCTTCTAATTATATTATGGACTGTAGATGATAGAATTCCTTAATTCCTTGCAATTGAACGCTGAGAAACATTGTTCTTAAACTGTTGGACTACTTTTTCAGGCATTTGTTCACAAAGTGGTGATCCTCACTCTATTTTTGCCTATAAACGGCTGAGCCTCTTGAGGATGCTCCTTGTATATACCCATCATGACACTCACCTGTTACCAATGAACCTGTTCACCTGTGAAATGATCCAATCAGCTGTTTTTTCAGCATTCATCAACTTTCCTAGTCTTTTGTGGCCCCTGTCCCAGCTTTTTTGAAACCTGTTGCAGGCATCAATTTCAGAGTAAGCAAATATTTGCACGAAAACAATTGAGTTTATCAGTTTGAACATGAAATATCTTGTCTTTGTGGTGAATTCAATTGAATATACATTGAGGAACATTTGCCAAGCATTGTATTTCATTTTTATATACATTTCACGCAAAGTCCCAACTTCATTTGAATTGGGGTTGTACATTTAACTCAAGGATTTCTGTATATACCCGGTCCACACACACTCACAGAGATAGGTCAGAAATCCCTTCCTCTGAAGCAACCACAGGTTCAGAGCTAGGCCTCACCCATTCTAGAGAGACCCCAACCTGTCCTTTCATCCATTGTTATGGGGAATCCAAGACCAATCTCCAGTAAGATAGTAGAGCAAGCTGTCCTAGCACAGCACCAGGAGGAACACCAGAGGGCAGAGATGCATAATACTAATCACAGACATGGCTTATGGAGCTAACTGAACCGGTTCTCAATACCTGTCCCTAAACCAACTGTTGAAGACCTCCAGGTCAGTCCTGGACCCTGTGGAGGTGGAGGCTGGTAAGAGAATAATGGCCAAGCTGTCGTCTCTGATGGACTATTTTTTCTCTAGTTGACTCAAATTACATTATTCCTTCTGTAAAACTTTTTCACTATATAATTTCTTGTATTCAATCAACTGATCGACTTTTATTGATAAACCACCTGTAATACAGTGATTGAACAAAAGTTTCATAAAAAACATACATAACAGAGAACAGAAACAGGGCAAAAAACTTTTCTGGAGAAAAGATTATATGGCAAAGACCAATGCACACCACCAAAATATATTTGTAAAGAATTAAAGTTAAGGGTTAGACGAAATGCAATCATAAAATTATTAAAACCCTATTGCTGCTGCGACTCTCAATTTCCCTTTGGGGATTCATAAAGTACATTCTATTACAAATGTGCTTCAAAAAGAATGAAATGTTCTTAGCAAGGATGTGTCTTTGTGTGGTCTACTTTGGCGGGAAGTTTTTTGTTGTTTGGACTTTCAAGATTGGCTGCAAACCAGACTACGTGCAAGAAGTCTTTGTACAGCCATCCACTCAACACGCGTTTTTGAATTGGCCTAAAACTGCGTAGTTGACTGATGGATAAGTCTCCTCGATGCTTTGTGGCATTAGAATAGGCCAGGACTGGGTCCTGTAACCTTGCAGAGCAGATGGACCTGCCAGATCCATCTTCTGAAATCCTGCAGATCCTTCTGGCCAAGATTCAATCACAACCAATTTCACCCTGCCGAGATATTGTCGACCCAATCAGAGAAGAGAGGCAGGAGCTGCAAGAGCTGCATATGTGAAGTCAGCTGAGAGCGTCTGAATGTTTGAAAACACTGGGGGCATGTGAAGCGGCCTCTGTGGAAGCGGCAATATCTGCAATTTTATCAGAAAACGACTAAATTTCTTCTTTAAAAGAACAGAGAACGTCACTTAAAGCCTTTCTGACAGGAAACAATGTTTTGAGCAAAAATGGACGAGTGAAGTATCTCTGTGTCAGAGATGACAAGATGGCTGCTATTATGCAATTTCAAAAGAAGATGTTTTATGAAAAATTGCCTCAAAAATGTAAAAAGGAATACTAAGGCTACCTGGAGTCTATTGAATAAGGTGATCAAAAATTGTAACGACAGGTGTTTTCCAAAGTGAAAGTGACATTTAAATATAGGAAATGGATTTAAGAGGAAAAGAATCTACTGACTGCCATGACCTCAATATGTCACTTATAAAAGAGGTTATTTTTTGTTTTCTTGAGCCATTAACATATATCTGTATCAAATCTTTCCAAACTGGTATTTTACCAGATAAAATGAAATCAGCCAAAGTGATCCCAATCTATAAAAATGGAGAAAAGCAAGTTGTATCAAATTACAGACCAGTTTCTTTACTGCCTCAATTTTCTAAAATTGTTGAGAAAGTGCTTGTAAAGAGATTAGAACCCTTTATTGAGAACTATGATTTATTGAATGATTGTCAGTATGGGCTTAGGAGAAATCGCTCGACATCATTAGCTGTGATGGAATTTGTTGAAAACATTGCATCAGCCGTAGATTATAAGCAGTTTGGAGTAGGTGTATTTATTGATTTGCGTAAAGTATTTGATAGGATTGATCATTCTTTACTTTTACAGAAATGTGAACAGTACGTCATATGAGGGTATAGCACAACTTTGGTTAAGAAGTGACTTAAATAATAGGATTCAGTTTGTGAGCATTGATATTACATCTCACCTGAAACATGTAACCTGTGGAGTTCCACAAGGCTCAGTATTGGGACCAAAATTATTTATACTTTATCAATGATATTTGTACAGTAAGTAATAAATTGAAACGTTTTATGTTTGCAGATGACACTAATTTATTTTGTTCCGGAGGGAAAATAAAGGAGTTGTTAAAAACTATAGAAACAGAACTGATGAAGTTAAACAAATGGTTTGCTTTAAATAAGCTATTGCTCTCGTAAAACTAAATTTATGTTGTTTGGTAGTAAAAGGAGGACCAACACTAAAGTAACATTGAAGTTAAATAATATTGAAATTGAAAGAGTACACGAAACTCAGTTTCTGGGAGTAATAATAGATGATGAAGTTTGTTGGAAGCCTCACATAAAATATGTAAAGCAGAAATTATCCAAGTCTATTTCAGTTCTTTACAGAACAAGAGATTTTCTGAACAAGAAATGCCTTCATTTACTGTACTTTTCACTTGTGATGCCTTATTTGACATACTGTGCTGAAATTTGGGGGAATACATATAAAAAGAACCTGGATCCGATAATTGAACCGCGGAAAAGAGCTATTAGGTTAATACATGAAGTTGGATATCGTGATCCTACAAATCAGCTTTTTATAAGATCACATACATTAAAATTTATGGACATGGTATACTTAAAAACATTAGAAATTATGCTTCAAGTGGTAAATAATACAATTCGTATTTCAATTTAAAAAATGTTTAAGCTAAGGCAGGGGAATTAAAACTGAAAGGGGTTCCTAATGTTTGAAACTCACAAAGTCAGGACCAATCTCAAGTACAGATGTGTGTTAGTTTTGGGTGTAAAATTATAGAATGGACTAAAGAATGAAATAAAGATGTGGCGAAGCTTGGCATATTTTATTTCCTTAGACTTCTGGCTAAAAGACAGAAGTGTCCCCGTCTTGATACACAGAGATTTGAGCCTAAGTTATACAACAACTGCTCTCTGCTTCACCTAAGGGTAGTGGTCCAAGAAGCTGTGTAAGTCCCACCTTGTGTACCAGTCGTACTAATGTACTATGTACTGATGTTTATTGTGAATTATTTAGTTAATCCTATGATGGTATAGAGTAGGCTAAAATAAGCCTTCCTTTTTCAGTTGCTGTCCGTTTTCTTTTTTTGTATAAACATGATTTTATTTATTTATTTATTTTTTAACTGAAATAAAACATTCATTCATTCATACGAACTTTCTGTTTGAGGTGTCAGGTTACACATCCCCTACATCGAGTAGGTCAGGCAGAACGGTCGTCCAATCACCAGCTGCTGTGTTTTCTGTCAGGTCCCGCCTCTGAAAACATTCGCTCACGCTCCTTACGCAGATGGACGAGTGAAATATTTCCGTGGCTGATACATAAAGCTGTATGTGTGGCGTGTCAGGTTATGGGTCCTGTGCTGCTAGTGAGAGGAGAGGAGCAAGAGCTCCTCGGCAGGTTTCAACCACAGCAATACCTCCAGCATTCAAACACAGGATTCAGATTCAGCAGCTCCTCTATCACCTTCACCACCACTCTCACCACAGGCCTGGGACCCACCTGCTGCATCTACACACTTCAGACATGCTTCACTGTCATTCTTGTCTCAGCTATTGCTCATGATACTTCCTGATATAATACATTTTTGGTGAAATTAAGGATTAAAAATATTTTCCCTCACACCAGACATGACCAGATGGAGGATTCCATTCTCAAAACAGAATCAAAACCTTTAGAACTTATTTCCTCATCTAAGTGAAAGATGCTTGCTAAAGTTTCTCGTAGCTTATCCAAGTTTTAGGAGACTTTTTAATATGTAGCCTATAAGGAGACGACATATTCAAGAAATATGTGTGTTTTATTGACACACCATTATTCATCAATGGCCTCTCATCTGTGTATCTCTCACTCTTTTAGGGATACCTGCCTGCTAATGCAGAGAGAAGGGAGAGCGTCCTGCAGAGGAAGAGAGAGGAATATTTTGGCTTCATCCAGCAATACTATGACTCCCGTAATGAGGAACACCATCAGGACACATACAGACAGGTATAACTCTATGGTTTAGTTTTTAAACTTTTTATTGAATTTAAAAAAGTGTAGTGACCATGTATCAAATGTTGCATTAAACATTTGTGTATATTTGTAGAAAACAAACAGAGATATGTTCTTTTTTTAATGTTAATGCCTTAAACTTGGTTCTGAAACATGAAAACTCCTTGAACTTCTGTTCATGTAGTCTTGAGCATAGATGAGGTTACAGTACTGCTTTTGACCACCAGGTAAAGCTGTGCCTTTGGCAGATTTATCAGCTTCTGTAATGTGGGTGACAAAGGATTAAAGAATATGGTTGGTTTGGAGCATGCTTTATGAAATCAAATATCACTTGAGTCCAATTGGTGGCACTAATCCTATCATCCAAATGAATATATATGAGTTCAGAGTGGGAATGTGATCATGTGCATTAATTATGGAACAGATTGGAAAGTGTCCGTGAAAGATACTACCATCCAGAGGGTGAGTTATTGTAGGGGCAAAGACCTGACCTGAGGAGGGGGTGTCTCAGCAACCAGGCAGAGTGCAGCACGGACACACAAGAGCAATTCTTTGCACAGCAAAAAAGTTGATTCTTTGGTTATAAATTGACCGTGCGGATTAATAGGTGATTCACTGCAATCAGCCTAATGAAATGGTCCAGCTCTTAATTAGGGGTGAACTGGTCACAATTTTCTGGCTAGTCACCGATCACCAATCTTTGAAAAGCCTGACCAATGTTCCAATCTTATTTAATGGAAAATATCGAACAATACCAGCAAAACAATACTGCATACTCAGCAGGGTGGTGGTTTCTTAAATGACGAATGAGGTTCATTGTATTAAATGTTTTGTTTGTGGCCCCACCACAACTCATTTTGGTGTTGCATAAATTACAAATCACGCCCCTTGGCTCTTTCTATTTCACCGGGTAATAATGCGGGATGTAACGGTTACCGTTGTAATGGTAAAGCCCGGTAAATTCGCTGACGATAACAATAACCGTCATCATGTCAAAAACCTTGAGTTCCCAGCTTGATCAGAATCTCCCGAACTAGCGGCGCAGGCGCACTGTGTAGCCGACACTTTCTGTTGAAACTTTGTTGAGATCAGAAATTGAATCATGGCGGAAGGAGGAGACGACAGCACTCAACACATTTATCATTCCTCTAACCTCCAATTCACACATAGAGCGTCTGAACTCATACAAATGAATACATACTCAAACATATGAATGTCAGCGCCGTGCCGCTTCGCTAGCCCCTGCCCTTTTCAATCAGAGCATTCACACAGCTCGCGCTGTGTGAGACACACTGCGAGACACTGACAGCAGCTTACAACCGTTTCACTGTGAGTCCGTTTTTGCCTGAATGTGCTGGAAAAATGTGTTAATTTCTGCAGAGCATGTCGTACCAAACAGGAAAAAAACACGAAACGAACAAAGTATCCGATCATTTAAAAACACCATGCTCTTGCACCCATCTTGAGCAGACACTTGAGCAAATAAACAGAAATCAGTCTGTTTATGTACTTGCATCTAAAAATGCACAAGAACAGCTTGAATTTTTGGGTTTGAATAATTTAAACCTGAACTACCGTGTTCCTGACAAATCAGCCGTTTACATGCTGAACCCTAGTCCCTTTGGTACTAAGAATTGCACTTTTGATAAGATTTTGCCTATATTTTCTAAATATAATAGGCAGTGTTACATTCTTTTAAACTACTTCAGTTTGTTTATGTGTATCACTGCTTTCTGAAGATATTGAACACATTTTTAAAAAAATACCGCGATAATACAGAAAACCGTGATCATTATGGTCACAATAACCTTGAGCTTACATTTTCTTACCATGACAACCCTAAGGCCAGATAGATGACATGTCTGGTTTGACCATGCTCTGGGTGACTGTTGTTGACTCATGCATTTACAGTTACACATGACCTGGTGGGCGTGCCTGTCAGAGCAAAAAAGATATAAAGGCCGACTTTCAGATCTTTGCAGATGTAGAGAGGATTGGCAGAGTAATTCAGTTCTGTATGAAAGGATTGGCTGATCACCAATCCCTCAAAATTGAGGACATCAAGGCAGATCAATTGGTGCATGTTTATTCTTAATACACATAACGTATCCAGTGTAGAAGTCTCAGCTTGTTCTTCAAGATGTAAAATCTTCAAAAAATAATTGGGTGAACAGGCAGGTGTGTACTTGAGTTGTGTGTGTGTGTGTGTGTGTGTATGCACCAAATGTGCAGTGACGTGTACATGTCTACGTGTGCACGTGCATATTTGCGTTCATGCATGCATGTGTGCGTGTCCGTGGATGCACGTGTACATGTGTGCACATGCATATGCTGCGTACACAAGGGTATGTTTAACATCTGTTTTTCCCATGTTGCTATCAGATCCAAATAGACATTCCTAGGATGAGCCCTGAGTCTTTGGTGCTGCAGCCAAAGGTGACAGAGGTAAGGTGGACAGAGCAGACTGGACTGGGAGGACAGTTTCATCCCAACACTGTCCATTTTCAGCCCATCTAGTCTGAGCTATCGAAGCTGACTTTCCTCCGGCCATTGTCCTGCATTCCCCTGGCTTTCTTCTGACCAGTCTGCCTGCCTATCATTTGTTTATGTGCGGGAAGACAATCTGAAATAGTGGAATTGTGGTCCAACACAAATGAAACACTCAAATGTACTATCAAGCTCCAGTTACACTGAAGGATGCAACGATTCACTGGTTTCACTATTATTGAACCTTTGACATGTCATGCCCATTTAATCTCAAAAAGGTCAGCAACAAAAAATGTATCTTAAAAGGAGCTGCTCCATTATGCATCACAAAGTGAAACCTGTGCCTAACTCATCAGTAGGCATGAAGGCTACATTTCATAAACGTGACTGCAGCACAGGGACCAAGCTGCACAATTTTGCTTCAAGAGGTAGAAAAAAAAAAGCAATGACAGTGTGATGGTATTCTGGTCATATTATGTTTGACCAAGGAGTTATTCAGGATGATCTGACTGCAAAACCTGCTGCAAAAATGGTCAGGGGCATCAATATTGGTGCAGGATCTGTGGGATTCCCACAGAACACTGCATGTCCAAGTCAAGTTTGCACAATGTATTTTGTTATTGGTACATCACTTTTTGGAACATTGAGTTATTCGGAAACTTAAGTTGGACATGTTACGGCTACACACAGGAAAGGTTGGACTGTCAAGGCAAATTCACAGCAGCATAACGTCTGGAAGAGGAAGCAGTCCTCTTAGTGATTGGTTCCTTCCGTAAGTGTGAAGGAAACGTGAGGCATATTTTTCTTTAATTAATTGATTTACAGCCCCAATTCCAATGAGGTTGGGATGCTGTATAAAAGTAAATAAAAACAGAATGCAATGATTTCAAAATCCTCTCCAACCTATATTCAGTTGAATAAACCACAATGACAAGATATTTAATGTTCTAACTTAAAATTTTTTTTTTTTGGGCAAATATTTGCTCATTTTGAATTTGATGCCGACAACATGTTTGTTGCAAATTTGTTCAAAATGAGCAAATATTTACTATCTGCACCAGATAAAAGACTTATTGAGATCAAGACCTCTTTTACAAGGGTGACCATTGGAGATTACTGAAAGGAAAACACGTTTTTTCGAGACCCTGTTTAAATCAAAAGGAAGGGACCAATTCATTTTTGTTAAAAAAAATTTCAACTAATCGTTGCATCCCAGCTTACAACTCAAAAGGAAAACACATACACTCACCTGACCACACCTGCTACCTATTTCAGAAAATAGTGACCCCGTTCCCTTTAATCAAGGACACCAATCCACTAACTGTTGCCTTTTTCTGCTTCCGTCAGCGTCTGTTCTCTGCCAGATCTGTGCTAACCTGCTTGTTGCTTTAGTGTCTCTTTTTTTCTCTCCTTCTCTCTCTGCAGATTCACATTGACATACCGAGAACTAATCCCCTTATTCCTCTCTTTCAACAAGCTTCTGTCCAAGAGGTGAGATGACTCCCTTCTGCACACTCACACACATACACAAGCATACACATACACACTCACACACATAGATAAATATAAGAAGGCTAGATGCCTCGTGCGCGCTGTAAGCCAATGGGCAGAAGCGTTGTCACATGGCGGCCATCTTAGAACAGGGCTGCTCAATCATTCATTACATCAAAGTCAATGGAGCCTGGACTTTGAAATAACTGTACATTGCTCAATTTTCAACCGATTTTCATACGGCTTGGTCTGTCATAAACTTCATAAATTTAACTAATTAACGTGCAAACTTCAGAATATTTTCAAATACATTTTTTTGCGATTTAAAAATGCAGCCTGAATCATAGCCACGTGAATAAGGTTTGCAATAGTCCAATCCGTTTGTAAATCTGTCAAGAATTCAGTAAGTTACAAGTGTTTAAGTGAGTCAATCATCACCCTTACCATTGACTACAGAACAGAGCACCGGAGCAGTCCCCTGTTTCAAGATGGCCGCCACAGTGACCACGCTGCTGACTCCGCCTTAAGGCATCTAGCCTCCTTATATATAATTATGCTCACACATACCCTTTGGAAGGTATTGGTGTGAACTGTTAGTGTGATAGAGCATGTGAGACGTTGAGTGTCCTGTGCTTTGAGCTACAAACCAATAAAAAGTTGATCAGGAATCAGAGGTGGTTATAAAACATAAACTTTAACTGGCCCCATAGTTTTATATTGGTACATTGACACTCTTGCACATATCTCAAGTATGAAGAAATGTTTGTGAGGAGTCAAAGCGGTCAAATAGAACTGGTTTTCATGCATATGATTAGACACTCAAACGGTTCTTCTTAATTGGGTAAGCTCTTTCTGCTGTTCTGTTTAAATAAACAAAGCATATAATTAGTCTGTAACAACACAGGGACTATGTACTACACAACCATTTGAGTAGCATTTGAGTTGATGCAAAGCATTTGGCTGTAGCTTGAGTGGGTTAGGAAAACATGAAAAGCACACATTACTGCATAGCATATGATCATTGCAAGGATCTTAAAGAGCATATTGCAGGTTACATTTTTTTTGAGTAACATTTAACGTGGTCTGATAGTTGCTGTACAATAAGTCAATCACTGATTTTTTAAATTTTTCACAACAAAAAGGGATAAGTTTAGAGGATGAAGTGCCTGCTTTCAGTGTAGCTGTTCAAATGTTTCTTTTTTTTCAACACCATGTAATCTGACATCACAAAGGGGACAGGCGTTCTCAGCCTTGGCTCTGATCCATTGTGTATGATAGGAGATAGTGAATGAGAGCGTGTATTTCCAGTTGTGTTTCTTCAAGTATTTTATTTAATTGCATTGTTCAATGAGATGGCTCAATGTTGCATTCTTTGGCTGGGTGCAAAAATAGCAACTTAGCAGGACATAGAGTCCATCTTTTCCCCAAAAGAAGGAAAGAGTTGGTTTTTATGCTCAGGTTCATTTTGTGCAGGTGAAGAAACGGGACTTAATATCTACATGGGTCACAGAAAAAAGCAAAAGTGTGGTGGCAGGGAGACTATGTTCCTGGTGATATGATAGAGTTCAGGATCAGATACCAGAGCCAGGACTAGGTGAGTTGGTGGCGAGTATGGTTTAAGGCAGAGACAGGTTCACCGGCAGCAGCAGCAGCCGACTGCCCTGGCTCGTGGTGTCAGATGTAAACAAGGATCGGTCAGAGTACTGCTCTCCTTTGGCCATGATGCCTCCTAATCCTGCCCTGTTCCTTATCTTCAACTTGTCTAAAAGTTTCATCATTGTAATCCCGAGGACCCTCATATGCATAGGCATATGCAGCTCTGGAAAAAATTGAGAGACCACTGCAAATTTTTCAGAAACCAGCATCTCTACATATTTGAAAATCTTACTCAAACAAATACCTATAAATAGCAAAATCAGAGAAGCTAAAACATTTCCAGTGGTCTCTTATTTTTTTCCAGAGCTGTAGATTTTCTTCCTCTTCATTGACAGCAGTGACAGTCTGATCAATGTTCATGTTGATGTCAAATGGAGGTGTTTTCATTAGTTGCTCCCCCAACTGATGTCACGGTCCAGTGCTGGTTTTTGACGCGGAAGTAAAAAAAAACCCAACTACTTAAACATTTTCAGGCGACTCTGTGGTCCACAAATTTTGAAATTCCTGCAGAAGATTATTTTTGAGTAACATTCCTATGATTTTATTAGGGCCCGAGCGACCGACAGGCGGGCGAAGGCCCTCTTGGAACCTTAAGGATTATACATTTTTTCCGCCGCTTTAACCCCAATTTTCGCCCCTTTCCCTTGAAAAAAAGAGCGCCACACTATGTCCTACCCCCCCTGACCACTGCGAAAAATGTATTATTTTGCCACTCAAAAAATGCTACAATCTTGCTAGCATTTAGCATTAGCTTAAAACGGTAGCCCCGCCACCTACTTTGACTTACAAGTCTGACATTTTTTGGCTACCTCAATCATGCCTCGACCTTCAAAAAATTCTCTTGGGCAAACTCTGAATTTCGCACAGCAAGTTCGGAAATTTGTCGCAAAAGTCGGAATTTGACGATTTTTAGGGTACGTATTTGAACGAACTTGTCCTAGGGTTTTTGTCGGATCAGCTTCAAATTTCTCATGTGTATACTACAAACAGTGACGATTAAAAGTTATTAAAAGAGTTTTAATAACTTTAGGGGCGTGGCCACCAGAGGGCGCCAAAAAAAAAGAAAAATTTACATGCTCCGATTTGTATGAAATTTTTTGGGCACGTTTATCACTCCAAGATCTTTACATAAATGTAAAATGTTAAGGCAAAACAAAAATTTAAAGTTCAGAAATTTTACGTCAAACTTGGAATTTTTGCGCTAGCACGGTACGAACTTTTTCAAACTTGTCCTACAGTTTTTTTCAGATTATCTCCAAATCGGACAGGTGCATACTAGACCCACTGATGATCAAAAGTTGTTCAAAGATTGTTATAATATTGATGGGCGTGGCCACTAGGGGCGCCAAAAGTTGACCATTTTTCAGAACCACAAAAACCTTAATAACTTTCTCGTACAAAGTCAGATCCTGACCAAAACTCACACACATGTTCACTGTCCCAGCCTGAGCGCAGCCATATAGCATTTATTCAGGTAAAGTAAGGCGCCCCCTATTGGCAACAGGAAATCAAGTGTTTTACTCTGTGACCCATAGCTCCACCCCCTTTGATCTTTTTTTTAAAACAATTGCACAGAAACATCAAAAACATCTTCAACAAGCCCCATTCATAAGGTCAAGTTCCTATTTTGAATGATGTGTCTTCAGTGTTGTGTCAAAGTCGACCCAAAATTGACCATTTTCTCACAAACACAAAACCCTTAATAACTTTGTCGTACAAAGTCAGATCCTGACCAAAACACACACACATGTTCACTATCCCAGCCTGAGTCCAGCCATGTGGGCTTTTATTCACGCAAAGTAAGGCGCCCCCTATTGGCAACAGGGAATCAAGTGTTTTATGCTGTGACCCATAGCTCCTCCCCCTTTGATCTTTTTTTGAAAACAATTGGACAGAAACATCAAAAACATCTTCAACAAGCACCATATATAAGGTCAAGTTCCTATTTTGAATGATGAGTCTCCAGTTTAGTGTCAAAGTCTGAAGTGACTTCATGAATCAAGGACTCCTGAAAACTCCCTGATTTTTAGCCTAATCTCCTTCAAATTTCATTTAAACTGTCATGATCCATCCCTGGATACACCCTCAAACTTAGAGGATGAAACTCTATGTCTTAAAGATTTTTTAATAGTTCATTTTTTACAAGTTTTAGGCTGATAAAACTCTGCACCCTGCAAAAATAATCATTTAGCTCCAGCATTAATGGTCGTTTGGCTCCATCTAGTGGCCAGACTTTACTTTTAGGTGGTCTGTGTGAGTTTGGCCACTAGATGGAGTCAAATGACCATTTTTGCAGTGTGATTTCTTTCAGTTCTGACATTGTGACACTCATTTTTAGAGCAGCAGGAGGCTGTGCTGTGAGCATGCAGCCATTTGATGTTGATATTATATTTGAAATTTCTAAAACATCTTCAACAAGCTCAGTTAATTAGGTCAAGCTTCTGTTTTGAATGATATTTCTCTTGTAAAGTGTCAAAGTCTGAAGTGGTTTCATGAACCACAGACTCTCAATAAGCCCCTGATTTTTAGCCAAATCTTCTTCAGATTTCATTCAAACTGTCAAAAATTCATCCTTGGACACACCCTCATACTGAGAGGATTAAATTCTTTGTCTTATGGATTTTTAATCATTTCTTTTTTCTAATTTTCAGGCCAGTCAAACTCTGCAACCTGTGAAAATGATCATTTTGCTCCAACAAAAATGGGTTTTAGCTCCATCTAGTGGCCAAACTGAATCTTTGGGTAGCCTGTGTGAGTTTGGCCACCAGATGGAGCCAAATGACCATTTTTGCTGTGTGACCTATTTTCAGTGCACAGGGAGGCTTCTTGAAGAAACATGAGAGCAGACAGAGGAATGTGCTGTGGCCATGCAGCTCTCTGCATGTTGTCATTATTCTATTTCAGCTGAACCCTGAAACACATGAGCAGGGGTCTGCAACCTTTAAGGAGCCATTTTTCTTTATTTCACATGGATCAAGGTCATTCCACAGCCACAAAAATCTTCACTATAAAAGCAATAAAATGTTAAAATTCGACACAGAAGTAAATGTATTTAAAAGTAGAGCCACATGCAGCAAAGAACGGCCCTCACTCCCATGTGGCTGACTGAGAACGATTGCAGCATGTTCAGACATGCGCACAGGTCGACGCTTTTTAAAATTAAAGCCGCAAGCGGCGAGGAGCGGGGAGTCGCTCTCGTGCGGTTGTCCGAGCGTTTGCTCGGACGAGCGCACGTGAGCGAGGGCCCGTGTATCGCCGCTTGCGGCTTTAATTTTAATTCAAAGTTGTATTTAACCTGCAATGTGCTCTTTAAAGTTTTTATTTTTAATTTTTTCAAACTCCATAGGCAGGCTATTAAAATGGAAGCTGCAAATGTTTACTGACTTTGAAACCTAAACAAAAAGAGCTCCCCCTGTTGTCCTTCTTTATCAGCAATATCCCCCCATGTTAGCAGACTATACATTGGTCAAATTGCATCATTGGTCAAATTCCAAGGGCTTCAGTTTTAGTGAAGTATATGATTTTTAGATGCAATCGTTTTACAGCTAGTGAGGCTCCTGATGTAATCTGCCCCTTAGAAGAGTGGAGGGGTGATTGTAACCAACACAAATAAACATTAAACTTTCCAACAGTACATGTCTGCTCTGCATCAACAGACAAATCCATTGTGCCGCAGACTGAGCTGTAGTGAGTCTGATAGTGAAGAGAGTGGCGAGAGAGTAACATGAGTCCTGTGCTTCATTAAGCCAGGGCACCTCTGAGCATGCCCCATCAGCACATTCACAGTATGTCACTACCTTTGGAGGCAGTATTCAACATGGAAATGCAAAACTGTACCTTTTCTGTGTTGCATAGTTGGTCATATACCCTGATAAATGACACTATTAAATATGCTCATGTGTGCACATACAGGAGTATACAAACATCAGGACTCTGTTTCAAGGCTGAGGCTGCAGTAAACAATGTTTTTGTACCCAGTCACTTCTTCTCTCTGTTCACCTCCCCTTCCCCACAATTCAACCCCACTATCCTCAGGCTCATGTTAACGTTCAAACTTTTAACCATACATCAAATAAAAGCCCCCTATGTGAATTGACATGTTAGATTAACTTGATGGATGGAGCATACTCAGCATACTCATATAGACAGCATTTCTTGGAACTTATGTCTTTATGCTCATTGCAGCATCATTTGAAACATTGCTGTGAATCATTTATTTGTTTTTATCCGGCTCAAACTTTAGCCCACATTTTTCTCACTACTAATTTTGTGTCTACCTCCTGTGATGACTGTCAGGATTTTTATTGTTTTTTTATTTATTTAAAGCCCAATGATTATTTTATTTTTGGAAGCTGGGTGTGAACATGGCATAAGTCAAGGGTTCACTTTGGGTTGTTTTTTTTGTGTAGAAGCCAAAGTAAAATAAGCATGTCAGCTCTTTCTGGTTCCATGCAAAGAGAGTCCAAAAACTTACTCCCCTTGCTTGTATCAGAATCTCTGCTTTTCTGATAAGTGGAAAGGAAAAATATGTAAAGCAAGGGAAAAAAAAATCAGTATTGAGCTTGAAATCAGTCTAGAGTTCAGTTTGTAAAAATTATTTTTAACCCTCTGATTCCAAAGCAGTTTCAGGTCTTTTCTTGCTTCTGTCTAATTTTTTATGGTCCCATTTTTTCTACTGAGTGAAGTCCTGCATCTCTGTAGAGTCAGGAAAACTATGGCTTAAAGCTGATGTAACTCAATTATGTCTCCATGCAGTGTAAGTAAATTTAAAAGATATTAATTATTAGAATACAAGAGAGAAACATTGATTTTCTCTAGTTCTATACTTTTCAAAAACATTTAAAAAAATAAAAAATTAGTGTACAACACATTTTCAGGTACCATCAAGCCTAAGGAACATCGGAAAAAATATTCGTGGTACATTCAAAGAAACCACAAATTTGTTATTTAGAAATGTTTTATCCATGCAACTTTTGCAATTCTTCCATTTAATGTATTTATTTCAGATATTGGCATCTCTTTTGCTATTTTTCTGACTTGTTCAATGATTGCTTACTTCTAAACAGTCGTCTTGCTGCATGAGACACAAGTACTAAAAATTCATCTGCCTAATGGCCCTTTTCCACGAAACAGTTCCGGCCCTACTCGACTGGACTCTGCTCTACTCTGCTCGACTCTACTCAGTTTGGTTACCTTTTCCACTAGCCCGAGTACAGACTTAAGGTGGGCTTGGATTTTATAACAGCTGCGCTAAAGTGCTGCGCAGAAGTGCGTGCATGTTCATCTATAACGTGAAACAAACATAATTTTGTACTAATGTATGTGCCATTGTGGTCGTAAAAGGAAAAAAAAGCTTTACAAAGATTTCATTAAAGTAATACAGCGGCTCAATGTCAGGTGGCATGACAACGGAGGTAAACAACAACCTCGTGCTGCTGCACGTGGAGGAAAACAAAGGAGCTGCTTTGCGATAGCAACTCTTCCCTGGATCCAGTGAGATCACTTTAATTTTTTTTTCTGGGCATGGTATACCTGATGTCCACATAACAAATTTTGTTGATCAATCATTCTTTTATGAACTGTTTTTCCTTTTTGGTTCCCTGTGGATTAATGGACTGATTGGTGCGTAAAGACTCTCGTGGCAGACAGATCGCTCCTGTGCTGACAAACTTTGATTTAATCGGAAAGACTCTTTAAACAGGACTATCTTTGCTGTTAACTTCTTTTTTGTTTAAAAATGACTTTTAATTTATTTAGGAATCATGAAGGTGCATTTTAGGGCGATATCTGTGTCTATTCAGTGTGGTTCTGTGCCGTCGGGTTTAAATGTCATTAAAAACCTGTCGCTGACATATTCATTTGCCTGTTGTACATGATTTGTACAGAGTCAGAGAGTGCCATTAAAGTCCGTTCCATTAAAATCAGCCCGGGAATCCCCTAGTGTGAGCCAGGATTTAGTCACAGTGAGAGAGGAAAGATAAAAATGCTGCAGGCGGCCAGAAAAAGCGAGAAGTAGGACAGCTTCAGTGATGACATTCTCTGACCAATGAGTGGCCGGTAGACCGTCGACGTCACCTTTTAGTTTTGGCTCAGTTTGCTTGGAACCAGAGCAGAGCAAGTATGAAAAACTGGCGTCTGACTCGCAGTACTGCGCCTGTGGAAACCCAACACAAACGGAGTAGAGGCGAGTAGAGTCGAGTGGAGCAGGGCTAAGACGGGTCAGTGGAAAAGGGCCATAAGATAAGCTTTGCATGCCTGAATTGGCCTTCTTCAGCCAGCTCACCTCTTAGTATTGAATCCTTGTGATAAACATTTGTGTTTTAACCAGTCTTGTGTTTTAATGGACTTTTTCTGTCATCTCAGTTTTTAATCAATCTTCTTCACTAGTTTGTCATGTAGGATTAAAATTACGGCCAGTGAGTAGCTGATTTTGTTCAGGAAGCATTTGACTAATTGAATATAGGAATAAATAGTCAGAACTGTAACTGACTTCAGTCTTTTCCACTTTTATGTGATTTCTCTTTGTAGAGCAGGGACTTTATGTAACGCATTTCTTCTGCTGCTTATGCATTATATCTTTGTGTTTGTTTGTAAGATTTTTGAACGCATCCTGTTTATCTGGGCCATTCGCCACCCAGCCAGTGGCTACGTACAGGGCATCAATGATCTGGTCACGCCGTTTTTTGTCGTCTTTGTCTTTGAATATATTGGTAAGTGCTGACACTGTTTCTCCTACATTGACATGGAAACTGTAACTTTTGATGTGTTGTTGATGTAATGAATAGCTTTTTTTTGATGCCAATGTTTTGCTGACCCATGGGGCAATCAAACAGGGACACCAGACTCTACTTTTCTGGCACAGAAACGGCCACATGGACGTGCAAATAACTGCATTTATTTTAGATTCTGCTTGAGACTGGCTACAGAAAGACTCGAAGCTACATACACACAAAGCTAAAAAAGTTGGCTTTTACAGCATTGATTACATATTGACACTTTGGTGCAAAAACTGCTTGCGGCTGAGTACCTTATCTCTTTATTGGCACACACTATAGTGGGATTACTTATATATATCTGCATTTTGCAGATTTTGAGGTCACAAGTTTACTTAGTCAGAGGTATAGATGGTGATGTCACAGAGACCACCTCCATATCTCATGCAGTCCACGGCTCTTTCATAAGCACAGGCTCATTAACACAGGCAGGTGCTAAAAACTGGTGCTTAGCAGGCATCAACTCTTCACTGGGCCAGAGCAAAGCACTAACTATGTCAGGTCAGCTCTGAAAAACAGCCATTTTTAAAAAGGAAAGCTGCCAAGCAGGTTGTCTGCTGTTTAGTTCAAGTTTCCTCTTACAGCTAAAATTTGTAAACTTTTGGGCACAACTATATTTCTCATTTGAGTTTGCGGGATCACTTTTGTGCCTCCATAACTCTTTTCTTCTGTGCGGAAGATTCGCCCCCAGGTGTTCACACAACACAAATGCACATACCGACAAGCTCAATCCATATAGCAGACAGGGAGCTGAGAGAACCACCATAAGAAACGCAGAAATAAATATCTGCTTTTTAAAGCATTTCCAGTGCTATCTAAATGAAGATACAAACACTGAAAACAGTTTTACTTCTGCCTCCATGGCTACAGAACACTAAAGACTGGAAACCACCACGTACTGATGTTTTACGATGACGCAATGACGTGGATCCAACTTGGCTCCTTGCTGGTGGAAAACCAAACCGATTCTTTGGAACGATGGGATTACAACCAGCTAAGCACTAGCACCAGCACTGAACTAGAACTGTGGTGGACAAGGGGTACAAGTCTCTCATAGTCTCTGAAGTCATACCAGAGGCCATACCATTACTCAGGGGCCAATGGAGGGGCTGTGAAGTGGAATCCAACTCTCTCTAACATATGTGGTGACAGTGTATTATTACTTCAGGCTAACGTAGCTCATCTACATTACAGATTGCATCCTACATTACATTTCTTTGTAGGTGGTAGCATACAGAGCATATGGCAGCGCCAGAACAAATCTGTTCTCTCCTGCATGTGTTGTGTACGTAGACCCCAGCACCTGGTCTCTGGAGGTACACTTGTCAAGCTGGACTAAGCACTTACAACTGGCAGTGACCGAGCAGTTGGTCACTCTCGAGGCATTACCCTCTGTGTCAGTACAAACAGGAAATAGCTCGTGCTGCCCAATGGACCACAGTGTCAGCCCTGCAGGTGAGCAGTGTGAAGATCTAGAGTTAAAATGCTCGGACCCACTCCTCCTACCTGACACTGAAGAGAGGCTTCAGAAGCTGAAGACCAGAAATGGATGTCTGGGACCCCCAAGTCAGTGGTGCCTCTCCTGAAAGGCCAGAGTTAAGGCCAGAGGCTCCTTGTTGCTGTCATCATGGTTTCTCTCTGCTGGTATGGGCCTCTATATTTGGTACTGTGGAGATTATTGAGATAAAACTGCCAAGACTCCAACATTTACGTCCTCCACCTTGATGAAAAAGGGCACGAGAGGGTGAGGTCAGGGTGGAAGAGGGCCAAAAAACTGTCAGTTTTCTTTCATTTCCATCTGTTTTCAACCTCACTGCCCCTTTCTCTCATTGGCTCTGATGCCCTCCCATATTTTTGTTTTCCACCTCGACCCTCTGGTTCCCCTTGTAGGTGATGAGATCATGATAGAGCCTCTGCTGTGTCTGAAATCCTGAATTTTCTCTGTATCTTTTCCAGTTTTAGCTCCTCTTCACACTCTCTTTTTCTCGTCTAGAGGAGGAAGTGGAAAACTTTGACGTGTCCAGTCTCCAGGAAGAGGCTCTGAAGAACATTGAGGCTGACAGCTTTTGGTGCATGAGTAAATTGCTGGATGGTATCCAGGTAAAGGCATTCGTGGCTTAAATAATACATTTACAAGGACACCCTCTTAACTATCGAAGTTTTTTTCACACTCCATTACCTCACAGAATCAAGAAAAAAAAACACATTTACATGAATATCTTTATTATTCTGCACGTGTCACAACAACGTGGCTTTGTTGTAAAAGAGTGTGGGTACTAGACTGGCCTGCCTGCAGTCTATTCCTGTTGCCCATTGAAAATGTGTGGCATATTATGCATACAACGAAGACCTCGGACTGTAGATCAACTGAGGTCTTACACCAAGCAAGAATGGAAAAGAATTCCAGCTACAAAGCCTCAACGGTCAGTGTCCAGGCATTTCAAAATGAGCAAATAATTGCACAAAAGTTTTTCAGTTTGAGCATTAAATATCTTGTCTTTGTGGTGTGTTCAATTGAATATAGGTTGAGGAGGATTTGCAAATGATTGTATTCTGTTTTATTTACATTTTACACAATGTCCGAACCTCATTGGAATTGGGCCTTATTTTTCAATGAATTGTCTGGACCCACACGCACAAACACACACACACCAATGAAAGAGAAGGGTGCACTCACTCTAATAAAGGCACAAACAAACCAGAGAAAGAAGAGCCTGGCCCCGTCTCTCAGTTCATTATTACAGCTAAATAAAAGAGGTATAAGGAAGTTATTTTGTAACTCTTAAAGCCTGGTTTATGCTTCCCACGTCTGCGTGCTCCGCTCTGCTCAACGTGGACAAATGACAGAACTTTCACATCCACGCCCCCTCAAGTGGCAGAAAATTCCCGCGTCCCGCACCTCTGAAAATGTCTAACTGCTGTGCGGAGACGCGTGGACACTATGGCAGCCAACCCGGTGTTTCGAATGAAAAAAATGCGAAAATACAGGCATTTATCTGATTCACCACGCAGAGACCACTGTGATAACTTTGTGATGACTATTCCTTGTGGTCACACTCTACAGAGAAGAGGAAAAGGCGAAAAATAATGTTGTAAAACGTGTAAACAAAGACAGACTTCTTCTACTCCTGTTAAATGCTCTGGTAGATGTGTGTTTGTGATACACCGCCCCCTGCAGTTTGGGAATTGAAGCAAATAGATGGTGTGCAGACAGAAAAACAAAAGTATATAAGCCTCACACATTCTCTCAAACGGATCTCGAGCAGCTTTTATCCGCGCGGAAAGCATAATCCAGCCTTAAAACTGATGGTGGAGAATGTGTGGTAACAGCATCTCAAAAATATCACAGACCACAGGAATAAAAACAGTCTTATCACACACAGAGAATGCATCAAAAGAAAGTTTCACGTAAAGAAAGGGATTTTAGATCGCTTTGGTTACACATGGTAATCTCCCATTTACACTTTTGTCTCTTGAAATGTCTGTCCAGAATGTGTTTTTAAAGAGAAACTACTCTAGATTTTCACATACCATTTTTAATGAATATAAAAACATAGTCTGATCTTGTTGAACCCTCTTTTTGACCCTCCACTGGGTGGGATAACTGTTTTCGATTAGGATGGAGAAAAAAAAATAAACAATACCGTTGCAAGAAATGTGAAACAAAACAATCACAATACTCAAGTAAAGTGCAATCATTAAAAGATAGAGATTAGTTCTCTTTGTTTCCCATCTTTATGCCAAGCTGTGTCAATTTTTTTTCTTCTCCTCAGGACAACTACACATTTGCCCAGCCAGGTATTCAGAGGAAAGTTAAAGCCCTAGAGGAGCTGGTCAGCAGAATCGATGGTGAGTCACCTGCTGTGTTTTTCCTCTCCTTCTTTCAGCTCAGCTCTGGTAAAATGTCCTGCTCTCTCTCAAAGTTTGATAATATTTCATCTATGAATCAAAGATATGAAGATAACTGAATGTTCCATCTTGTTGCTGAAACTGTAAAGACAACCCAAACCCAACCCAATGCTTGTGCTATCTGTGAATCTGTGAATGTTTGAGCATGCTATCAGTCAAAAGCAGGCCTGTGCGATTATGATGAGATTCAACTGCAGTAGAAAAGAAAAGCGAGTGTTGGTGCCCTTTGCCATTGGTATCTGTTGAAGGAAATCTGGAAGACAACCTGAGTTTAACTTCAACCCAGCTTAGACTTTCAGAAAGTGTCTCCATATTTGATGTTGCCCATGAGCTGGGTGATATGACGGAAAAATGAAATAATGAAGTAATAGTTGATCATTTCTGACAGTTTAAAGAGATATTTAAGAACAAAAGTGACAGCACAGACAGACAGAGGAAGAAAGAAAGACAAACAAAAAAACATACAAAACAAAAAAGAGGAGGAAAACAACACATAAGCATACATTCAGTGATAAGGTTCTAATTGAGGCCAAATGACATTTTTTATTTATTTATTTATTTTTTTTTTCCCCAACTACTTGTCTCCCCTTTGTTGTATCAGTGCAACATGTACAGAGTCAGAAGGGAAGGTGAGACAGAGATTATGCTGGAGCATGACGATGTTTTCTGTATAAACAAGGGGTAATGCTTTTGTCCCGAAAGAGTGTGCCATCAATGTATCGTTTACCCGCAGAAACGACTGCTTTAAATCCTACTTGCATATAGGATTGTCACGGTATGAAAATGTAAGCTCACGGTTATTGTGACCATAATTATCACGGTTTTCGGTATTATCGCGGTATTTTTCAAAATGTGTTCAATATGTTCAGAAAGCACTGATAGACCTACTCAACTGAGATAGTTCAAAATAATGCAACAGTGTTTATTATATTTCAAAAATATAGGCAAAATCTTATGAAAAGTGCAATTCTTAATATCAAAGGAACAAGGGTTCAGCATGTAAACAGCTGATTTGTCAGGAATATATCCATTAGTTCAGGTTTAAATTATTCAAATCCAAAAAATTAATTCTGTTCTTGTGCATTTTTAGATGCAGGTACATAAACAGACTGTTTTCTGTTTCCTCAAGTGTCTGTTCAAGATGGGTGCAAGAGCATGGTGTTTTATTTTGAAAGGACAGGATACTTTATTCGTTTCATGTCTTTTTCCTGTTTGGTACGACCTGCTTTGCAGAGATTAGCGCATTTTTCGGCACATTCAGGCAAACACAGACTAACAGTGAAACGGTTGTAAGCTACTGTCAGTGTCTTGCAGAGCAGACGCTCCACAGCGCGAGCTGTGTGAACGCTCTGACTGAAAGGAGTGGAGTGCAATGTAGCGTGCGACGCTGACGTTCAGCGGAGCAGACGCTTTATGTGTCAATTGGGGGTCAGGGGATGATAAATGTCCTGAGCGCTGTCATCTCATCCTTCGGCCATGATTCAATTTCTAATCTCAATAAAGTTTAAACAGAACGTGGAGGCTACATGGTCTCCTGCGCCGCTAGTTTGGGAGATTCTGATCAAGCTGGGAAACCACGGTTTTTGACATGAGGGCGGTTATTGTTACCGTCAGCGTTTTAACCAGGGTTTACCGTTACATCTCTACTTGCGTGTGTTGTTTACTGATGGGAAGTAGTGTGCATCTGTCCTTGATATCTTGGGGGAATTGATCAGTAAGTCCATAGTCTGTACCTAAAGGTCTATCGTGGCACTGTACCTTTTGCTTAAGTGTTTGCATTTTGTAACTATAGGATGCAGACATTTGTTGGCAGGGTTTCTTGGTTCGATGCAGTGATCTCTGTGGAATGAAATGTCCTCTAGGGTGTCCAGGGGTTTTTAAGTGAGCTGCTATGTAAACATTAACCAACTGCTGTAGGTTGTTGTCCTGTGTGTGTTCAGGGATACTGGAAAAGATGAGATTGTCTCTCATGCTACAGGATTGCAAATGGAGTGTGTTTTTTTTCCATCTCCTTGTTTTCTTTTACAAAAAGGTAAGCAGTGTTGTGAGGAAGGGGACAAAGTGTTGGTGGGATTCAGTTTGCTTCATGACTGTGGTTATTAGTTCTTAGCTGAATTCAAGACTTGTCTGCACCAGCTGCTGAAATTCTTGATGGAGTATTCCGACTAAAGACATCCGTGTTTCAAGTCCAGAGAATTGAGTTATCCAGAGAGTTATGAATTGAGTCTGAGTGCCGGTGGCAGTGTGGATACTCTTATCCTTACCCCCTCAAACTAGCTTTAGTTACCCCCATAATCAAAAAACTAGGACTCACCCAGACAACTCAAGTAACTTCCATTTGTCACTCCCACACTCAACTACTCCAACAGCACTTTCTACAGCCTCCCTTCAAAACAGCCTGCTGTGACCACATCGCCCCTGTCCTCCAGAACCTCTATTGACTCTCCATCAAACAAGGCATACACTCCATAATTTTTCATAATTCTTTCCTGTGACCCATGCAGAGATGAAGTCCCAGTTCTTCACCTAACCAAAACTAGCCCAAGCACAAAAGCTAGCTCCATTTTTTTCCCATTGGGGAAAAGATGTATTCGATGTCCTGCTAAGTTGCTGTTATTGCATCCAGAGTAAGAATGAAATATTGAACCATCTTAATGAATGATCAAATGAAATGAAAATTTTGTAGAAACACAAGAAACCTGACTCGAAATACCTGCTCTCATTTACTACCTCCTGTCATACACATTGGATCAGAGCAGAGGCGGAGAATGCCCATCCCCGTTATGACGTCAAATGACGTGGTATTAAAAAAATATATATTTTAATAAGCTACACTGAAAATAGCCACTCCAACCTCTTAATTTGTGCCTTTTTATCATGTAGGATTAAAAAAAATCAGTGATTGACTTGTTCTACAGCCACTATCCGACATGTTAAGTGTTAAACAACAATAAAAAATAAATAACCTGCAATATGCTCATTAAAGAAACAAAAAATTTTAACCTGCAACATGCTCCTCAAGAGTTGAGTGTGAGATTGAAAATGATCATTTATGGGCTCTTTTTTCAACAGCTTTTATCTTTTTATTTTATTTTATCTTTTTATTTTTCACTAATTTTAGAGCTATTGAAATGTGTACGTGTGCGCGCGTGTGTGTGTGTGCTCATGTGTGTGTGTGTGTGTGTGTGTGTGTGTGTGTATCTATATGAAGAGGATAGGATGTTGGGGATCACCTTGTGGTAGTTCTCTCTTACAGACCATTTTTTAAAATAATGCTCTATTATTAAATGTGTAAGAAAAAGTGGTGTGGGGTAAATTGTGGGACTTAGAAGACAGGGGTTGCTGAATACTGAGAAAATGTTTTTTTCCTGTTTTGTAAAGAAGCTTTAATCTAAATTTTGCAAAAAAAGACTGAAGGAACTTAGACAGCCTCTGTAAGAGTGATTAAATAATCTGATTCTTGGGATTAAATCAGATACACAGTATAGACAAAAGTGCAGAGTGTAACATTCATATTAAAGACTGTAGGCTGGATAGGGTTTATTTTCATGTCATGTCAGACTGATTAATGTCGTAGTGATGATTGGTTATGACCTATTGTTACAGCATTTTGAGCTTACTGTGAACTGTATTTAAAAAAAAAAAAAAAAAACACTACATGATTTGGGTATCGCTGAATCAGAATTTGGGCACCTGTAATGTGATGGTAAAAATTCAATAAGGGGTTCAGGGAGTGCTGACCATTTAACTTAACAAAAAAAAGGAACAAAATAATGAGGCAGGACTTAACTTTTTATTGAATATGGTATTCACTCCATGTGTTGTAATTTCAATCCTACCTTTGTAAGTCCAATGAAGTTCTGTGATCTCGGCTACAGGGGCTTGTCCATTCTTATTAATGTAGTGATCACCACTATAGTCATGTCTGTTTTTATTGACACAGTGATCTCCACAACGATCATGTCTATTTTCTGTCAATGCAGTGATCTCCACTACAGAGTTGTCTGTTTTTATTGATGCAGCGATCTTCACTGCAGAGACTGGTCTGTTTATTATGAATGCAACAATCATGCCTATTCAGCCATATCTGTATCAAGCGGCAACCGCCGGTCTGAAAAAATGAGAGGACACGGAAGTGCTAAAAAGCTGCTGGTCCTTGAGTGACCGCTTGAGGCTGGCTCCAGAAGCACCGGAAGTCCTGTACAAGCAGACGGGAAAAAGGAAATTTTCAGAGCCGAAATTAGTGTATTTAAAGCCTGGTACACACTCTGTCTCCTGTCTGGATCGCTAATTTCGCTAACGGCACACACTGAGAGGGGGGTGAATTTTTTTCTAACTCGGCCGTTTGGAAGATATTAGGATCAAGAGCTTACCCAATCAGAGCCACAGCCCACTAAGTCACTGCGTGACTAAGGGGCGCCCAATAGCTGTGAGTTTTCGTCCCATTTTCAATATGGCCGCACCCGCCGTTTAGCCTCAAAACGGAGCTGCAGTAACAGACGGGTGACGTCGCGAAGACTACGTCCATGTTTTATACAGTCTATGATCTGTATCGACCTCTTCCACAGGGCTACGTCTCTTTATAAATGCGGTGATCTCCACTTCAGAGTCATGTCTTTTGAGATTTCCACAATTCATGTTGTCAGGAATCAATGATGGCAGTGAAGTGTCCTCTCTTAATCATGCTTAACGTATCGATGAGGTTGTTATTATTTTTCCATAATTTCTGTTGTTTTTGACAGAGAGTGTACATCGTCACATGCAGCATAATGAGGTGGAGTACCTGCAGTTTGCCTTCCGCTGGATGAACAACCTCCTCATGAGGGAGCTTCCTCTTCGCTGCACCATTAGACTCTGGGACACATATCAGGTAAAGAGAGAGAACAAAGCTGCCTGGTCTCCTTGTCTCTTCATTGGCCACGGTGCTCTCTAATATAGGGATCAAGCAGGTTCAGATTATTTTCATCATCACCCTTAGCTGATGACCAATATGGGCTGCTGAGTTTCTTTAGCCGTTAATGCTTTTACTTCCTCAATTTACATCATAAAAATGACATAATGATAACAAATGTAAGGGGTCTCAATTCTTTTAAGGAACATTAACTAGCTATATTTAATGCTAAAATAAGATGGAGAAGAAAGGTAGAAAATGTTGTTAACGGTTTGAACAGCGTAATTTTTGTTCAACTTTATTGAACACATATTTTGACATAGTTTTGGAGGTGTTTCACTCTGCAAGCAGGGGAGCAGCAAGGCATGTTCTGCACATGGACTGAAGTGTCTCCTAGCAACCGGAGCAACCCGTGGATGCCTGTCTGTAAACAGTACCAGAGAAAAATCCATCCGTGAACCTACAGGGTGTCAGCCAATGCTGATGCAAGTGAAAAACTCAAAATTCCACCTAATGTATTGGCTGGACAATGTATTGATCTGTTCCTACTCTAATCATGAACCCAGTGATTGTTTGAGAAACAATATAGGCTCTTCAGATATATCTCAGTCAGCATGATGCAGATATTTGATGACTCAGGCCAATGATGAGCAGTGTTGGCCTACTTAATGACCGTATGGATTTTCAGACTTACATCATACTGTCGTGTCCAAGGATGGGTACTGATGCCTTAATGCATCCTTGTGACTTTGAGGGAGTGGTAGAGTGGCGATTTCCCATACTATTAACTTGGTAAGTAGTAGTTAAAACTAGTTAAGGGTTTTTATGTTGAAGAAATTTGTGAAACAACTTTGATGTTACAGTACAAACATTTGGTTGTTGTTTTGATATTGATTTCTCAAAGTAAACTTTAAAAATATATATGTTAAATTGCAGTGCTTTATTAAACAAATGAACATTTATTAGCACATAAACGCATAGAAAAACACCAAAAATTGGTATCGTTGAGTACAAGTACCAATTTAAAGGTACCAGGCATTGGTACCGTATTGGTTGAAATGTAAAAGGTACCCATCTCTAGACTTGTCCTATATTACTCCCCTTTGACACGGTCTTGCACACAGTACTTAGCTTATGTTGCTCTCTACATGCTCTGGTACACTCGGGTTGCGCTCTGGTTGCGCTCTGGTTTGATTCTATGGTGCCATTTCAGTCAAATCCTGTGCGCTTTAAAAAAGAACAGTGCAATTTGACCACTCTCTGCGTACTAGTGACACGGTCATGATATGCTCACTACCACTCTCTGCGTACATGTTGTCTGCGTGTAACACTTGTCTTCGTTGAGTTTCTGCACTTGGGGAGCAGCATTGAATATACAGCCCCCTACAACCCCTCATTTCTGATTGTTCACTGAACTCCTACTGTACCAGGTCAGAGGCAATCCAAGGCAGAGGAGGGCGGGTCGTCATGGCGGCAGGATTAAGCGCAGAATTAGATGGTCAGGGATCCACTGGCTCAAAAAAGGGTTGAATCCACACGTTCTGCCATACATTTCATTTGTCTTTGCTGCTGACTTGGACATTCAGATCAAATAATTGAAGGGTCTGCTTTGCCGGAAACATCATGTGTGTAACCTTCAGTTTTTTGACAGAAAAATGTGGAAAATAAAAATTTTCTTTTAATCCTCAATGGATTGGGCAGGCTGTCAATAGATGCATTTCAGACACAGAACAAATTTGGTGATATCCACTGAAAAAATACTCATAAAACTCATTTCTACATGATTTGAGACCCATTTAATGCAAAAAAATGTTGGTGTTTTCTCACTTTTTTGAAATGTTTTCATTTGTAGTGCATTGGCAGTCAACTATGACCCAATATACAACATCAGTCAATATACCATTCTGTTCACAAAACAGTGTACTTATTCCATGGAAAAAAATATTTATCAAGCTTTCAAGCATGTGGGTCCCTGATTAAGACGAAAACTGGGCTGCAATTGAGATGTCAGAGAAAAAAAGAGGAAAGTGGAGGAACAAATATTCATATGCTCATACTCTAATAGATTTATATTATATAAAACAGGATTTTTTTTTGAACAGCCTCAGACTAAATGTGATAGTTTACTGGCTTCCTTTGAGGAAGATTGCAAGCTTTCTGCCTTTGCCTTGGATTGGCTCTGACTTAGAGACAGTAGGATCAGAGAGGAGGCCTTGTCAGGGGGTCAATGCCCGCCCCTTGAGTGCCAAAACTGAACCAAATCGTGCACGTAGAAGGCACCAGAAATGACAGCATGTGTGGACACCCAGATTTTGAGCATGCAGAGAGTGGTCTTATTGCACCCTGATATGTTTTGTATGCATGTGGCAGCGAGCTGAGTTTTGAGGACAGTCTGTGGAAAACCTGAGGGGAGGATCATGTTTTGGAGTGGTTAACTTCAGACCTTTAGGCTCCTTTTTTGGGGAAAAAAAGTGATAAAACACATCCATCTTTGTGATTAATAAACACTGTCTTTGTCAGGCTGAACCGGAAGGCTTCTCACATTTCCACCTCTATGTCTGCGCTGCCTTTCTAGTGAGGTGGAGGAAAGAAATCCTGGAGGAGAGGGATTTTCAGGTAAGTTGCATGTGGTGGGTCAACTGTCACTCTGCCCCCTTTTCAGAAAGCTCTCCGCTAATCATCCTGTGTGCATAAACTCATGACCTCAACCTTTTTCTCATAAAGCTAAGGAAATTCAGGCATAGCTGTGAGCTCTTTTTCAGGTTTAGAGGCAGGTAAAATCAAGTGATTAATCAGTCTGTCTTTATTAGCGCCAAATTACAACAAAGGTTATCTCATGAGACTTTCTAGAAACATGAACCAGTCTGGACCATGAAATGATATCTTATTAACAGAGACCAAACATCAAGACAAGATAAGAAGTTTGATCTCATCTTAACTCACCAGGAGTACAGAGCTTTGCAGCATTTGGCAAGTTACAAAAAAGAGGAACAACTTCCCTTTAACAGGCAGAAATCTCAGACAGAACAGACTCATGTTAGACAGACATCTGAGAGAGAGAGAGAACATTTTTTATCTTTAAGAACTTAAATGTTTAAAGTTGAGAGCAAGGGAGGGAGATAGAGAGAGAGAAAGAAAGAGAATGAGAAGTGAGGGAGTTGTCAGAGGAAAAGAGAGTGGGAGGGATGTAGCCAGTGAGAGAGTGAGTGCAAAAGAGAGACAGAAAAAGAGACACATAGACAGTGACAGAGACCATAGAGACCACCATTGTAGTGATGATTGTGGTGAAACTGTTAAAGCCATAGCAGCTGGTAGGTCCACGTCAGCTGTTATCCCACAGCATCAATCTAGAGCAGGGGTCTCAAACTCAAAGTACCCGGGGGCCACTGAGCATTGAATTTTCTTATAAGGGGGCCACATCTGTTGTTTAATAGATAAAAATAAAAAGACTGTTTAACTTTTTGAACAAATGTCCTTCTCAACATGAACTATTTTACATTATTATTTGGTTTTTATTGCCTAATGCTTGCTGCCAGACACCTGAGAGTGTCAGAACATTAGGGGCTGTCTCACAATGTCTGTTTAATATCTTGTACTGTCTCTTTAAGGTTGCTCAGGGTGATAGTGTTTTGACAGTGATGTAAAGGTGTCCATCAGTGTGATGTGCTATTTTCCTACGTTAATAAACGGTCATTAAAGGCATCACTACAAACGGCAGAAGTTGTCCCATGTCTTCTTCCCCACAGCCCTCAAGTCTGATTAAATAAAGTTTGTAGTAAACACTGTTGAGGTTTAACAGCTTAGAAGAGATCATGTTTCCATATTCTCTGTCAATTTCCCTCAAATGTTCCCCTTCTTATGGTTACATTGTGAGCAACCTTACTCGGCTTTGAATGGGATGATGGACTAGAAAAAGCCTCCACCGCAACCCATGTTCAGTTAAATTTCATATCCATTTATATAGTTCAGTTGCAATCTGACATTTTCAGTGCACTAATGGGTTAGAGAGGAAGTGCTGCGGAGCTGTCTGTGCCTGTTCCATTCATTCAGTATGCACGCAAAGACGCTCAGAGGAATAGACATGAGACGTGGATGTATCAGTCAAAAACGATATGATCTCACATTGATCCTCACATTATCCTAAAAAACTGTGTTATTATGCATTTGGTTTTGCACTCATTATTTTAACTGGCCCGAGCGCGCAGTCAGCCTTTCATACAGGTCAACTGGCCACAATGTTGAGCCCTTGACTGACGTTCAGGGCTAGGGAGGAAAGATTCAGGGCTAGCCCATGTCTAACTGGTAGTATGCAGTCTTTCAGAGACATCTGAAGTTTCTCTCTTGATCCCGACAGCGGATGGTGCAGTTAACGTGGTGAGCCAGATTCAAATGTAGATTGATTTCAAGTAGTGGGCTGCATGATATGCTCTCGTGGGCCACATGTTTGAGACCAATGATCTAGAGGAACCTACAAGACCAGCTCAGAGACTCCCAGAGGGACCCATGCTAAATAACTGTAATGGTGCATTTAGATAAAAGTTAGACTGACAGATGGAGGAGAAAGGGAAACAGGGGCCTCCAACATCCTAGATGCCCCCCATCCCCCCACCCCATCCCACCCTTAGCCCTGGTTGTTTGATGACACAGCACAATTTGATGGTGGACAAAAGGAATCAGTTTATGGGGCTGTGGGTGGTTCCCAACTCCATCTAGAAGGGATGGGGAATGGGATGAAGAGCCATCATATTTACTTTACTTTATTTATTTGATAAGGACAGTGCACATTGATCAACTTTTCAGCAAAAGCATCAAGTAAATATGCCAGAGTTAGCACAGCTGCTAAATTTCATCCGTTGTCCTAAGGCAGGTGTCGTATAAAAACACATTAACAATATTCCTAGACAATAGGATAAATCATGGAATACTACAGTATTGTGTAAAAATCCCAAGTCAAGAAGATTAATAGGTTATACCTAATACAGATTCAAGGAGATTACCCATGTCTGGGATGTTTTCAACCACGGTTTTAAGGTCTGTTTAAAAGTACTCTAATTGTCACAGAGTCTAGCAGTGTGCTCCAAGCCTGTGTCCCTCTGATGGATGCCACCACTTGCCCAAATTTTGTCCTGTGATGTGGTGCATCACAGCTAGTGCTCTGGTGTTTGCTCTTGAAGATTTTTTTCTTTATGTAGTCCCATGATAATTGGGGGGCTAGACCATTCAAAACCTCAAAAATGAGACAGACATCCAGAAACAGCTGGTGATTATCAAAGTCCAAGATTTTGTACTCACCAACAGTATTACAGGAATGAGAATGTATAGGTTTATTGTCAAGAGTTTTAAGTGTTCTCTTGGAGAGAGACCTTCTGGTGTATGTGACCATGCCGTATAACAGTGTGAAATGTGAGTGAAGATCATGGCATTCATTTCATAAGACAGAGTTGAAACTGTACAACTTGATGAGTTGAAATTACAGTTAAGTTCTTTCTATGTTTTCCGTCCAAGAATACTTTTCAATAACTGATGAATTCAAATGTCCATCAGCGACAAAAGATAATAATTTCTATTTTAATCCAAATAGAATTCTTCTTTGCTCAACAGAATTAGCACCGACTCACAAACAACCCAACTGTTCTGCATCAGTCTGCCTGTACTTACAGTTTAAAGCTCACTAAGTCTCCTGAGAGCTACAGCTTCTGCAAATTCACTGAACCTCAACAGTTAATATCTATTAAAATACTCCTGGAAGTAGATCAGGCTGATGATATATTGTTCTAAGGTGAATATACGTGTGGTTTCACAACACCGTCGCTCTTCAGATGTTAGGCTGTTTTGCTCAGACAACCTGTCGGTTTTTTTCAGTTTGAGTTACTATCAGCCAAAGAAACTCATACATGTTATTCTGTCGTACAAAAAATTTCACAAACGTATATCAATGATCACCGCTCCAAGTTTGAAACAAAGACATGAGAAGATCAGTTCACTACAACCACAAGGCCCAGTCTTTTTGGTTATATGTTTCAGACTTTCATTTTGAAATATTTTTAAGATGATTATACCTGTTTATTTGGAGTACCGTAATTTCTGGGCTATAAGGCGCACCTGGATATTAGCTGCACCAGCTAAATTTGGGGGAAACTACAGATTGTTCCATATATGAGCCACACCCAACTAAAAGCCGCAGGTATTTTAATGTTAAATTCTCATATATAAGGAGGGGAATGTTGGGACAGAGATGACTGCTTGGGAGCGCAAAATGTCCCATTTATTAACATTTGAGAAAAAAAATAAATCTTTCAATCAATCATTCAAACTTTCACATCTTTGACATGATGGAACAGCATTCATGCAGTGCACAAATAATACAACGGTGCGCTCCCAGCCGACGTCCTGCAGTCATAGTGGCAGTGCAGTATAACAAAACAAAGCTTACAGCACTTTAGGCAATAACATTAAATGGCCAAATGTAATTTGCTTTCAAAAGTGCTAACACGACAGTAAAGGTGCAGTAACACGGCTACTTAACCAAATAACCAGCATCTTTTCCAAAAAGTGCCAACACAGCAGTAAAGGTGCAGTAACGCTGCCGTTTACTGTATCAAAATAACCAGCTACTATACCAGAAAAGTCAGTTATTAATCCTCCTGTCATCGTCTTCCCCCAGCGTACTAAAACCATTGAAGTCCTCAGTGTCGGAAACAAACTCATTGTGCATTGACCCAGTTCTTTACGCTGCCGTCTCCAACGTCTCACCATTGATTCACTGATACCAAGGGCACGTGCAGCAGCTCTATTTGCCTCTTTGTCAGCCAGATCAATTCCCTTTAACTTAAAGCAGCATCATATGCACTTCTCCGTTTGTTTTCCATATTGAGGGTGCGTGCATGAACACTTCTTAGCGCAAACTGTCTCACTCTCTGACTGCCCGCTTGCGCTCGTTACCTGGTGCCAACTGTCTGCCACGCTCTTGCGCTTGCTTGCACTGTTATAGAAGCCACAGGGTCCAAAGCAACTGAAAAAAGTAGCGGCTTTTTCCGGAAATTACGGTAATTCAAAGAGGTTCAAGAATGTATGATTCTCGTGTGCGTTATCTTGGATTAAGGATCATAACTTGTGTAACTGGGAGCTTGTTTCCTCTTTGCTGCTTTAGCAATCAAGTCCTCACAAAAATCCCCAGATTCTCAAAGTTTCGATATGAGAGCAGTAAGCCTCCTCAAATCAATTTGTTGCTTGGTCCATTTATCAAATGGAGACATCCTCATCTGCTCCTCTCTAACTTTCTCCTCTAACTTGGCTCCAGCAGAAACTCCCTGATGGATGGCACTGGATTCAACAGTGCAGAAAGTGAGACAAGGCCACCCCTGTAAGCCATACTGATCATCACCCAATGATGGAGTGCTCTGCCTGACATTGTATAAATCTATTTGTGCCAAAATATTGTAAGAACACAAAGAAGTGGGAGGAAGGCAGAAGGCCAAATATGGTGGAAAAGATTGCTATCCCCTTCACCCCATCTTCACAATTACTTCACAACAATTGTCTTTCATTGCTTGGCTTCATCTATTTGCTCTCCATCACTGACAGAGGGAGTTCACTGAATGAGCCGTCACTGATTCATGTCAGAGTTTAATTCCAGTAGCTGCTATAATGGTCTGTCATGGCAGTGATGAGACAAAAGTCCAGAGTTTACTAATAAGTTCTGTACATACATTCAAAAAGTAAAAGTTTGTCTTTCCAAGCAGAGGATCACAGCATCTTAACCATTAACCAAGGAAGACTCACAGCCAGCGTATTTTATGAGATATCATGAATGAGTCAGGTCCAAAAGCTGAAGGATGTGACAGGAAAGTCACTACTCTATGCCCTGTTTCCCTTCAGAAGCTTGAGTTACTCTGTCAGCCCAAAAGCACAGTGTGCTCTCCACATGTCACTCACTTTAAACTCTGAAACACCAGACTGTGATATGGACCCAACATGAGACCCAGGTTGTGTTGGACTGATCCTGGATCATTTTTTCAAGGTTCAGATAGTCTTGGACTGATCTAATGTCAGTTTATCAGGGTTCTGGTTGTGTTGGACTGATCCTGGGTCTGTTCATTTTTTCTTTTGAGCATCAAATTGATTTAAACCTTTCACATGGTGCACTGGTTTGGTGGTGTAAAAATGAAAACAAAATCTGCTTTTTAAACTTCTTTCCTTCTTTCTTTCTTTTTCAATAGGGGTTGATGATCCTCCTGCAGAACCTATCCACCATGCACTGGGGAAATGAAGAAGTGAGCGTGCTGCTAGCTGAAGCCTACAGGTTAAAGTTTGCCTTTGCCGATGCTCCGAACCATTACAAAAGATGATCAGTGTGGTTCTGTACAGCTGCTCCTCTCTTCCCATCCTCCTCCTCACCTGTCCTGCTGACTTTTACCGAACCTGGAGGCCCCAGTTTACAGCTGGACAGACTTCTCCTTTTTAACCTTTCAGCTGTTTGGAGGTTTGAATCAACCAATGACAGAAAGGGATGTGGTGTAGCGTTCTAACGTGATGATGTTGAGCCTTTTAATCATTTGATGTCCTGAAATTTGCACTCCATCAGTTCACAGAGTGGCTCCGTTTCACTGATATCCAACACATCTGCTGTCCCTCAGGGCAGCTCAGGCTCAAGATACAGCCTGAGACTTGTTTCTGGACCATGGGCTGTTGCTCTGGTGCGGTACTGCTGGAGTTAAGTTTTACTTATGAAATGTCCCTCTCTGCTATCTTTTTATTTCCAGTACCATGCCAATACATTGTTTTTCATAGAAGCAAAGACTTTTTTTTTAAGTCTGAAAGAGTGGAAGGTATCAGTGTTAAACATTTTTTACACCAGACCCTGCTTTTCTTTTCTGTCCTGAAAGAGTCTGTGACAGGAGACAGGTCGTTCTCTCTCTCATAAAACGAAACACTCCATTCATCCTGTCCTATCACCCACGCTGTGACTTAACAGGTTTAGCTGCATGAGGAGGGTCATACTGGCATCAGCAGAGGCAAGAAGAGTGATCTCTTTTCTAAATGAAGACGTGGCTACCTCAGACACACACACACACACACACACACACAGAAAGGGAGAGAGAGAGAGAGTAAGAGGAAAAGAGCGAGAGATCCATTCTACGTCAAATACAAACCAAACATGCACTATAACACTTTCCATTGAACATAAACTGTTTCATCCCCATGTAAGAGAATCATAAGTGTGGCAGCATTAAATGAGGTTTACAAGGTTTCTTTTTTCTCTGGTCCTCTCTGTCTGTCCCCTGGGCCTGACTTTCACTGGCATACATATAAACTGTGCTCAAACAGGCAAAGTAAGCTCCGTTTCCTTGGCTTGGTGGGTTAGAAAGATTAAGATTCTAATCTAAGATTAGGTTGAATAATGCCTTTGTCACATCGGCACAACAGAAACCAGGTTTGTGGAGAGGTGGGTATCTGTCATAAACACTCACATTGGTGCTCTCTCTTTAGTGGTTCTGCTTATTTAATCATAAAACTAACAGTGAAATTCAAAATAGTCTTTTCAGTTAGTGTTAAACCTGTGTGTCTCTCAGTAGCTCGCCAACAAAGTCACAGCTTCAGATGCACTTTCACTTCAAAAACTGAAATCTAAGTAAGTCATCATGTCTTATTTTTAGTAAAAATTGTTACATTATTCTTGATATGAGCTTCATTCTACGGAGCCCCCTAAGGGTCATGGTGAGTTTTTTTTTGGGGGGAGACTATTGCTTTACCTCGCAATACTATTGTGTTCCCTCACAAAAGTTTTGTGTATACCTTTTTCGTGTTTGTTTCCATGTTGCAATTTGCCGACAGTCTTTTAACATCCCAGCACCAGCTGCCTCTGTGTTGCAGCCAATGCAGGTTTCCCAGCACAAAGCAATGACTCGTTTTGAGAAAATTACAATTGTAGCTCCCAGTCAACATTGCTGTGACTGCAGAGACGTGTCAGTGTTGTTTCTGAAATGCTCTAATGATGAGTTATTCATCATTTTATATGATCATATTGAGTCTCTATCTTTCTAACTTTTCTGGATCCATTCTATGCACCTGAGTGAAAGTGAAAACATGAATCAGGAGGATCTGAAGACAAAAAGGTATTGCGAGGGAACGCAAAAACTTTTGCGAGGGAATGCAAAAAGTAGTCAGGGAAAATGTCTTATTTCAAGTAATTTAAAAACAAAAATGAGGTCTGAAATGCTTGTAACAAGTCAAAAAAAGCAAAAAAAACTTTTCTTATCCCTTTGGCAGATAGTTTTGACTTGTTACAAGCAATTCAGACATCGTTTTTGTCTTTTAGTAACTTGAAATAAGACATTTTTATGAACGGGTCTGGTAAATGTGGCTCAAATCAATGAAATTAGACAATTTTTACTACAAATAAGACATAATGACTTGCTTACATTTCAGTTTGTGCATTGTATTGGTTATTGAAGAGTAAAGTAACAGCTGAACGGAGATAAGACTGGCTCGAAACATAAACTTATGTGGACTAAACATAGGATCAAATAGTAGGATTAGATATTTCTAATGTGAGTTATGTTTGCATCTGATGTGTGAGACATGAACTAGGAAGAACAGAGATCAAACAAGCTAATTTTTGAAGACCTGCTCCTTAAAACTGTTCTCATCCAGCACCTCCCTTCTCTGACCAAGAGACACTCATAACCACTCATCGACGACATTTATCCAATTTTGGAGCCTCCTGTCATTACTTTGCCAGAATCTAGTCTTGTCAGCCAGTCCAAAGAGATGATGTGTGTGAAGTGAGAGAGAAAGGGCTAGGGTTAGGGTTGTGTTCGCTGTTTCCTTTCTCGGCTGTCAGTCTCCAATCAGACCCTTGATCCTCTGACGTTCATCTTAAAGCACTGCATTCAACTTTCTCATGATTTTTTTTTCTTTATATCATGGCATTATTTCTTAAATTGTTCACAATACAAATGTGAAGTTGTGCCTGATCTTTAGGGGACTAGATTTCCCCAGAAAAGTTTGTGTGACTTGATGATTGAATTTTCTAGAGAGAGAGAGAGACAGAAAGCAACCTTTTTCTGTGGTTCCTGTTTTTTATTCTTTTTTATTTTTTTTATATATTTCCTTCTAATATGAGTTCTCTACATGCTCTGAATGGTGTATGCCTCCCATCCATTGCAATCATCATGAGCATACTATCGCACCATGACCAGTTCCAGCTTACCAGTGAGGCTCTGGGTGTGCCCACATGTTGAGCTTATGAGGAGATAAGTGTTGAACATTAGCCATCTCTCTATTCATGTCATTTAAGAGGTTTATCTCAAGTAGTGTAGGTTTTCAAAGCCAATGAGCACAGATATATGAGCACATCTCATGCAAAAGTAAAAACAATATTTTACTTGAATGTGGTGCCTGTCCTGAGTGCGTCATGGTTGAAGCAGTGATACCTCATTTAGGGTTTATACTTCAATAGACAAATCCTGCCATCCTATTTCAGATCTGACACATTTATCTCCTATCCAAAACATCAGTCTCTGACAGTCATAGTGAGACCATTAACAAATTCACCCTCCTTGTAGAATTTACTCTTCTTGAAAACCTTTGAATCCTTCAGAGAGCACAGAAAAAGAGAAACAGCTGACATATAACAACTAGCTTATTATCCAGTCATAGTAAGACCTGGGTCCCTCAGTTCAAACAACTGTTTGCTGCATATGTGCTTAAATGGAAAGCTGGACCATCACTGTGACAGTCAGAGGGGTGGTGATTCATCCCTGTATTGTTCCACCAAAAGGTCCAGTTTTCCAGAACTCATGTGGCCTTATTGTTCACTTGTTTTAAGGAGGAGGGGTCTGATGCTAAAAATACATGTTAGAATTTATTATGTTGAGGTTAAAAATGTAACCATTCCCGATACTGAGAAGTGCAGGGTTAAGTCCACCCTGTGTTTTGTCTCAATTTGTGTGAGGCTGTGAGTCCACTGTTTGCAATGAGAAAACTACTTCCTGTTAGTATATTTCAAATCACTTACAGGCTCATACCAAGCAGCATCCTCTAGTCTTAATATATGAAGCTTGTGCTGAAGTGTCACAAAAAGCACATCCTGGAGTGTCCACAAGAAACGGTGTGCAGAAATAGCAGAAACCACAAGGTTAAACCACAAGGTCGTTAGGTTAACATCCATTCAATGAGCAGATCTTTATAGAAGAAATAAACATATTTTCAGCATGGAGAGATCATCTCTCTATCAACACTCTGAATGGAGGGATCATTCTTTCTTTTGAACTGTGAACTTCTTAATTTTTTAGATACTTTGATTTGGAGTTCTACATGACTGCAGTCACAGCTAATCTGTCTAACACTTGGGCACACGAGCTGACAAGTTTAAAAGTGCCAGTAAGAGTGACTGTCTCTGCTCCTCACAGAGACTATTTCATGCAAACTGTTTACAGTAAAATGTAATGCGACTACAGTTACATTTGTTAATTTCAGTTTGTCATATGATAAACCTTAGAGTTTAGTATTGGAAACTTATTCTTCTGAGAGATTCTGTCACCCTCTCTCTGTTGTTTTAGTAAATTCACCTAAAATATCCCAGAATTTATTAGGACCAATGAAAAATAAAACCCAAAAAACCCTCAAACTGTACCCAGCAAACTGAGGTACACATCGATTCCTGGGCTCATGGTATTGTTGCATCCCCAGTCAATATTGAAATTATGTGTGTGTGTGCGTGTGTGTTTGTTTGTTTGTTTGTGTTTGTTTATCTGTCAGGTAAGAGCATTCAGGGTAGGTTTGCTGCCTTTCTTGAAATCACTAGAGAACCTGTTTTTGACTTTGATGCTTTTGTGTTCAGCTCCTTTTATACAGACCGATACGTTTCCAAACCTGTGTGGGAGAAAATGAGACAAACACTGAAGGTGATCACTGCCATGAGTCTTTTTTATCATCTCCCAGACAGAAAAACCTTCAGATAATGAATGCTGTCTTTAACATTTTTCTGCTGCTTTCTGCTCTTCATTTTTTCTGCTCTTCATGGGACTCAAAAAAACATATTGATGAAAAAATCATCCCCAGTAGCTTTGCCTCAATAACATCTAATCTTAAGAGTGTGGGAGTCATAAAATCTGTTTCATGATTATAAAATGTGTACAAAGAAAATTTGGAACAAAAATCTGTAAATATAAAGTGTAAATAAATCATATATATGACGAACTGCTGTGGTATCATTGTTTTCTCAAGATGTTCAAAGTGTAGCTGTTTGTGGTGTATGAGTATGAATGAGAGATAGTTCATACATATATATCATCTGACTGTCTCAAAAAGTATAAAGGATGGAGATTATTTATGTATTTATTTTTTAATTTTCATGGCAGTAGTTAAGTTTCTTGAAACCATAGGTCTGCTTCCACCAAACAAAGCAATAACCCGTGGTCCTCTGGTGAGCCTTTTTAGATTCATGATGATGATGAAAACATGGGTCAGTGAGTAAATACACCTTCAACACAGGATGACAAAGAGTTAATGAATGATAATGAAATAAATCAGCTGGATAAGAAGAATGCTATCCTAAAGGATTATAATGAGTTAAACCTGCTGGATGATAAAGAGTTAGATAACATAGAGTTAACCCTGGTGGAAACACTGAGTTCAATTTGTCCTTAGTCCAAATTTCTCACATCCCCTCTTTTCTTTGTCAGCTGTTTTGAGTCTGATTGGTTAGGAACAGTTCCGAGCATGAAAATGTAGCATTGAGTCCCAAATCAATTTAAAAACTGCACTTGCAGTGTCTTAACCCCGGTATGTTCTGGTGAGGGAGTGTGCAGAGTGTCTGTGTGTGGCAAGTATGTGTCTGTGTTCATAACCTCTATCAGAGCTGGGCCACAAATCTGCTGTGTTTGCAAAAAGGCAGCAGACCCTGTTGGCCTGAGAAGAAATGACTCTGTAACCATAAAGACAAAGTGGTTAGCAATGACACTCAGGACAACTAACCTGTGTGTGTGTGTGTGTGTGTGTTTTCTGAGAGAGAAAGGGGAGGTGGCGCATACATTTAAACAAGGTAAAGTATTCCCTGCTGTTAGCTGAATTATTTTGGGACTAAACTAGTCAAACGCTTGTTTCTATTCGCTGTTCTCTGGATGGCTGAACCTTCAGTTAAGCTCCCGAGTTGACTCTTCAGTGGTCCGTACTGTCATGTGCACAAGTTGTTTGTAAGAAGCGCTGCACTGCAATACTCCTTCTCAGTAAGAGTGACTCAAGTTTGCTGTATCACCATTTCCTAGTTAGTCTTCTTTTGTCAGTTGACAGAAAAACAGTGTCGACTGAATCTGAGGGTGTTCTGCCATCATTATGTGCTGATCATTGTTGGTCACAATTCAACGTGACAAGACGTCATAATAAACCAACATATTCTCCCTTCCAGTGTGCCAAAGACTGACCCTTGGTTTGAGTCCCTGAGAGTCAATTATGGAAGCACGAAGTCTTGCTCTGCATCTTTTTCACCACATACCTGGGCGGGCCACATATGAATGATTTAATGACAGGATGCTTTGGACCGGGGAAATTTGGACATGGGCCGGATTTGGCCCTGGGGCCGGACTTTGGGCATGCCTGTCTTAGACCATACACACACACAGTCACACATCAGCACACACACAAGACTAATAGAAATGCACCTAAACATGGAGCTTTGAGCTGCTGCGTCTATACACACCGCCATCTTGCCACCATCATTGCCAACATCAACAGGTCTGGACCTGTTCATGTTCCTGCATACTCTGCCTTTAAATAAAGTACGCAGACCCATGTTATCTTTCATTGTTGTAGAAAACAATATTATTTGGAAAATTACAATATTTTCCAAAAAACACAATTTCGCCAAATCATGTAGCACAAGCCAAATGAAATTATAACAACATTTCTGAATAATTCCTACCAAAAGAGTATACATTGGTGGAATGTGTAGGTTTGAATTATTCTAATCCAGGCCATGTCTTATAACTGTTACCAATGATTGTTTCCTTGATACAAACTATTTACCCCTGCTTGACTTCTAAAACATTAAAATAATGAGCTAGTCTTTTGCATGGCTCTTTGAAAGCAACAACACCTCGAAATCCCCCTGTTATACCATCCCTGTCTCTTTCCAAACAGATCATTAGCCAGATGACAGTTAAAATAAAAATATAATCAGTGATATTACAAAAACATGATTAAATACACAGTAGACAACAAACAGATCGCTTCTTCTCAGTATGATGGCCTGAGAGAAGAGTTTCAGAGAGCACAACCTGTCACACTAAAGAATCAATTTTAGTTATGATCCGAATTAAGTTTTGTCATCTTTTGGACAATAGTTTGTAAAATCTGGTCCTGTGAAACTTCTATAATGGCACCCAGGGACCAATGATGGATGCATTTGTGTTTTATCACATTCATATCAGATTAAGAATGATAATAATAACAATCATGATAATAAAAATGAGTGTATAAACACAAACTGCTTTCTGATGGTGTGGATATATAGGATACAGAGAGAAAAATAGTTCTAGGCTGATAGTTTTACTGACTGCATGAGAAATCACTAGACAAATGTCAGCAATTACTCAAGTCAGCCCATTTCCTATCTCTCTGTTTACCTGGGAGAACAGCGCTTTCGATGATTGATCTGCGGCACGTAAAAGGTTACGGGAAAGAAGATCACAGCAGCCAGAGAAGCTGTGTTGTCTATCAGCCTGAACTACCAAGATCCAAATATCCATTGCTAAATAGTGTGAGCAAACTAAAAAAGTTGCACACGCCAAGAGTGGGTTTGTTGCAGGTGATTTAAGATTTTAAATGGTGCAGACCACCTTATCTGAATGAAGATTCAGTATGTGATACCATCTGTCTGCATGGAGAGTTTGAGAGAGCAGAGAGGCTGTAAACGAAAAATAATGTTTGAAAATATGGATTCAGAAATCTAGGAGGAGGAAATAAAGAATTCAGACTGTCAATGACATTTATTTTAGTCATTTTCTTTGGTTTTCTGTTCTCTGGTGGCTGTTAAAGTTCAGTTTCGTTCATGCCATTTAGTTTTTCTTTTTTATGGAGCCTCTAAGGGGACATGGGCAGAAAAATATATCAAAATCAGAATCAGAATCGTCTTTATTGCCAAGTATCTTCAAGTAGCCTACAAGGAATTTGACTTCGGTTTCAACTGTGCTCTCTTTGTTAAAAAAACAACTAAGAATAAACATTAGATATTACATTTGTAAGAAAAACAGATATTAAGTAACTACAAATTAGAAATATATATATATATATATATACTGTTCTCTTTATGTGTTAGACTTCTGAGTGTTAACATAAATAAACAGCAAGCCAAACTCCTTTTCAAGAGCCAGTAAGTGAGTGTCCTTGCTCCTTTAATGACTACTCTTGCAGCAGAAAGTCAAGCTGACAACATTGAATTTGAGTGAAACTACAAAGGAAAAGCAGAAAAAACTGTGCTTAGTAAATTGCTGGGTAGCAACAGGAAACATTAGCATTTAGCACGTAGATGCTAACAGTATGGTAAACATATACAGGTAGCTAGCATATAAAAGTATAGCAGCTGAGTTGTTCTCTAAACTCAAACAATTAAAATGTACAAACTTAATAAAGTGCTCTTTTCGCCACAAATATAAACTCTCTAACATGTAAACATTAGAGATGGGATTTATGACTCTTTGAGAGGAGCTGGATCTTGGTGAGCCGTTCCTTTCAAAGAGCCGTTCAAAAAACTGGCTCCTTTGGCTCATTTTTATATTTATTAAGTTTTAAGAAGCCGGCCTGGCCTTAACTCATTTTATCTTGGAAATAATCACTGGGAGGAATGAATTTAGACATCCCACCAATATGACTTTGAATTATTCTGAAATATTGACTTTAACCTTATTGACGTGTGGATTAGATTTTAAAGTCTGATCTGGATTCATTGTAAATATTCCACAGGGTGGCGCCATATCACTCTGCTTTGACAGTGACGTCACTATTTTGAATTACCCCTTGTACAAATTCAGTGTATTTTATACAGGTGTAAACCATGACTTGAACGTATATAAACATTAAAAAACAAAGCAGGCTACAATGAATTTCTGTGCAAAACAGATTTTAGTAAAACGATTAAAACGCATTTTGTTGCTCTGTAAAAAAGTTCAACCCTGAGGAGGACACCTGAACAGTCTTTGGGTTAATAGCAGCCTGTACCTGAGTATCACGGCAAATTCTATACAACTGTTATTTTTGATAGAAAAAGTCAGGGAAAAAAACTTGCAACACTGCACTTCAATTACAAAAACTATTTCAAGAATTAGAAAAAAGATACAGCTAAAATAAATAAGACGAAAATGTGAACATACAGCTCACTGTTACTGCTAACATAAACTCTACATGAGGGGGGGGCGGATCCCAGCTGCGATTCGGTTCCCATCGTTCATATTAACGAGCCGTTCAAAAGGACCGGTTCGTTCGTGAACGTCACAACACTAGTAAACATTGCATATTACTCACAGTCATTGCTTTCTGAGAGGTTCCTACAGAGGATTACTTTGGATTAGGAGGAGAAACCATACAGATGCAACCATGCTGTTCTCTTTCAACATTAATTTCGGTATCTCACACTGGGACACGCCCCTCGCGCTGTCCCCCAGAAGCAATATTACATTACGCCAGTCCTGACTGGCAGACAGACGTGATGTCTGCTCTCCGGAGGAGGGACTTCCTCCTCCTATATAAACATGACGTAACGTCACTTCACCAGTCTTAAACCTCTTCTCGCTCCTAGAAGCATACTCTCAGACGGACGGTGTAGCTAACAAGTTAGCTTAACTGTTCACAGAGCGAGCTAACCCCTCGGTCGCCAAACGCTACACCGAGGCTGCACTTAATCCTCTGAGATAGTAGCTAGACTGTATCCAAACAGTAGCTACTTCAGCTAGCCGCCATACTAGCTGCTGCAGTTAGCCACCACGCTCGGCTTCAACCTCTCTTTCCTCGCCATGGAAAAGAGCAAGCTGCCAGCCAAGCCATGCGCATGTGGGAATAAGATAGCCGGGGCAGACACTCACCCTGTCTGCTGCACCTGTCTCGGGCTGCAACACGCCCAAGATGCGTTAGCACCCCCAGGCTTCTTGTGAACACTGCGCCCGCTTCTCCTTAAAAACTCGACGACGCAAGCTAGCGCGCCAAGCTAGCCTGTCGACCGAGGACCCTGGTATGGGGGTCTCCATGCCGCCGCATCAGGAATTACAGGGCTCCCAGAGTGTCTCCATCCCTCTGGACCCTACAGCTAGCTGGGGCGAGCAGCTCAACGCTGTAGCTCCACTAGACAACCCCGACGATCTCCTCAAGAGCCAGATGGCGGAGCAGGAAGATGCAGAGGGCACACACTCCAACTCCGGAGGTGATTCCATTAGCCTCGGTTCCGACCAGGACGACGAGGACTTTCTGGAACCCTTCATCGCCACACCGGCTGCAAAGCCGGCGGCTCAGGGTGGTGCATGCAGCGGCCCTCCAGACCCGACTGACAGCACAGACCTGCACGATGTCTGTAGGAGAGCACCTTCAAAGCTGGCCTGAGGTCCTTGCTGAGACCACCTCGTCTCGCTATGAAGGAAAAAGGCTGCCCAAGGCCAAACTCTTCACTAGGCAGGTGCTCCCGGTCTTTCCGGAATGCCTGGAGGAGGCTACCAGGTCCTGGAGTAATCCACTGACCGCTAAAAACCCCGTCCAAGGGGGTCAGCATTGGACTGGGCCGATACGGAGGAAAGAAGATTCTCTCATCTCCCACCGGTGGAACCTCTCCTAGCATCTCACCTCCACCCTACTCAGAAGTCCACCATGACCTCTGCGAGCCCCTACCTGCCTTCCAAAGCCGACTGTTTCCAGTCTTCACTGACGGAAAAGAGTTACAAGGCAGTGGTGATGTCGGTGAAGGCCCTGAACGCGTCCTCGCTACTTCAAGCCTACCAGACGGAGTTGGAGGACGACATGGCGACCTCACCCACCCCGGCCCTGTGGGACGAATTGTGTGTGGTCATGGACCTCTGCCTGCTTCTCACCAGATGTGCCGTACAGGCGTCTGGGAGAGCTATGGCTGTAATGGTCTCTCAGGAGAGAGCGAGGTGGCTCAACTTGACCCGCCTCTCTCACAAGGAGAAGACCCAGCTGCTGGATGTGCCCATGGACCCGAAAGGCTTGTTTGGTCCTGCGGTAACCACGATGCAGAAGCCCTGCAAGGAAAAGAAAAAGGAAGGCACTGCAGCTGTGCCTCCCCAGGAAGGTGCCGCCCTCCCAGGCTCCCGCAGCGCGGCAGACGTTTGCTCAGGCAGTAGCTGCTCCAGCGCACCGCATCCCCAAACGCCAGCCTCAGTCTCAGCCTCAGACAAGCACCGGAGGCCAGAGTAAGCCACCAGAGCCTAAGGGTGCTTGGGCTTAAAAGCCTTTTGCCCCTGGCATGACGCCCAGAGACCAGGTGAATGCTCCTGCCACTCAGAGTGCAAAGAAAAAAACCACACGCTACCTGATGCGCTGTCGGCCAGGGGGGAGAGCAGGCCCCGCCAGACGCCCGCTCCGTCCTACCCAGAAAATGTTCTGTTCCAAAGAAGAATGTTTGAGGAGGCATGTTCCAGGCCCTTCAAGAGGCGCGCAGAGGCCATGACGGTGCTCACAGTTCGCAGCCACATGAAGAGGAGGAAGATCGGACCTGCAGGAAGCGCCGAGCTCCAGCCGAGTCCCACAAGCACACACCAGTGTTTCCCCTCCCAGTTCACACATGCAATATACGTGTTTTCTTACACGCATCCAGGCCCCGAGCCGAGGGCGCTAATTCATATAAAAAAGAAAACAAAAATTATAAAGGAACAGAACGGGGTCAGACATGCTTGCATGACGCCACAAGAGGGCACCATGACCTCGCTTGTGGCGCAGCAAAGCTGTCTAAAGACTCTGACTGGCAACATAAGCACCGTGAACGCGTTGTGAACGGATACATGATGAAGTACAAGTTCAGAATGCTGACGCACACCGCTCTACTGCGCTTCGTGCGTCAGGGAGACTGCTTTGCCTCTATAGATCTAAAGGACGCTTATTTCCACATCCATATATATCCCCCTCACAGAAAGTATCTAAGATTCGCTTTCCGTGGCATAATGTACGAATATATAATGACTGGCTTCTGGCAGCACAGTCTCCCCAGCAGACCCAGGCACAGATCAAGCTGTGTATATCACACCTAGCGGCCCTGGATTTTACAATAAACCGGGAAAAGAGTGTTTTGTCCCCAACACAGTACATTACATTCATCGGTTTGTCGCTGGACTCAGCCAGATTAATAGCACGTCTGTCTGTGGAAAGGGTGGAAGCCTTCCAGGCTTCTCTGGCACTTTTTCACAGGGGAGCGCTGCTAAAGTTCAGAACTTGTCTCAGGCTACCAGGATTGGTGCCGTCGGCTCTGACTGTCATCTCTCTTGGCCGCCTGTACATGAGAGCTTTTCAGCAGTGGGTTGCGTCACTAAAACTGAGCCCCACGTACCACTGTCATCGCCAGGTGTCGAGCTCCCTGGCGCGCGTCATGGCGCTGCACCCTTGGAGGCGCACAGCTCTTCCGACTACAGGCGTTTCCATGAGAACGATCCTAATAAGAAAAGTCATCACCACGGATGCCTCTCGGGCGGGCTGGGGAGCCACGCACGAGGGCAGGACTGTGAATGGCAAATGGAGCCCACAAATGCAGATGTTTCATATAAACTACATGGAGCTCCAAGTGGTCTTCCTGGCTCAGAGACAACACCACGGTGGTGGCATACATAAACAGACAAGGGGGACTGCGTTCACGTCATCTGCACACATTAGCACGCAGACTGATTCTATGGAGCAGCTCTCGCCTTTTGTCTCTGAGAGCGACCCATGTTCTGGGAATACTGAACAGAGGCACCGATTTAATGTCCAGGGGCAACCCTTGCTACAAGGACTAGAAGCTCCACAGCGATGTGATGACCCAGATATGGACATTATATGATCGAGCAGAGATAGACCTCTTTGCGTCAGAGGAAAATACTCAGTGCCCGCTGTTTTATTCCCTGACTGGTCAAAATGCTCCGATGGGTCTGGATGCGTTAGCACACGAGTGGCCTCATGTCCTTCTGTATTCATTTACCCCATTAGAGCTGATCACTCCTACTCTCGCCAGAGCGCGGGAACGGAACTCAGTGCTGAGCGAGAGTGCGCATGATATGCTTGCTTGACTTCCTTATACCGGTCTTCGAGGTATGCCTGTCAGGCAATACGGGAGTCTCTATATCCCATAGTGAGATACGGAAATGAATGTTGAAAGAGAACGCTAGGTTAAGAAATTAACCCCGGTTCTCTGAAACATGAGTGAGGTATCTCACCAGACCACCCTCCTTGCCTGGAGCGAGGAAGAGGTGTGTCTACCAAGACTGGTGAAGTGATGGTATGTCGTGTTTATATAGGAGGAGGAAGTCCCTCCTCCAAAGAGCAGACATCACGTCTGTCTGCCAGTCAGGACTGGCGTAATGTAACATTGCTTCTGGGGGACAGCGCGAGGGGCGTGTCCCATATTGAGATACCTCATTCATGTTTCAGAGAACCAGGGTTAATTTCTTAATCTAGCGTTTCTTCACATTGGTCAATACTTCCTACTTCCTGTTTCACGTGTCTACATTGACTTCAAAATGAAAGCACGAAAAATAAAAGCAAGTAAACAGACAATCTAACTGTGTTGCTGCTGACTTAACTTTAAAAAGAGAAACACAGAGAGGGCAGAACAATATATATGTATATACACTACTGGTCCAAAGTTTTTCCAGTTTTTCCAGTTATTTAATGCAATTCAAGTCACTCAAGTCCAATCAGTAGCTTGAAATGATACAACAGTAAGTGGTGAACTACCAGAGGGTAAAATAAAAAGTAAGGTTACCCAAAACTGAAAAAACAGAGTACATTTCAGAACAATACCACAAAATGGGTTAATAGTTGATAGCTATCCTGTAGCAACGGAGGGTGACCAAGCCTTAAAAAGCTGGTGCTACTAATTCCTACAGGTGTTCCAAGTTTGCTTGATTACTAACAAGCCCCTCTGTCAGCATAAAAGCAGTGTTTGAACACAATGTGGTACCATGCCCTCGTGAGCATCAGTTGAACAGTATTGTACTTGTTAGAGTGATGCTGTACTGCCGTGCTTGTAATCTATGTTATCATTCTGACGTCAAGGACAGACTGCTCATGCAGAAAGTAGGTATCAGCTGTTTACAGAATGTGGTTACATGATGTCCATTCAAATGTGTTCTGCCTGTGAACTTCTAGTTTTTACATGACTAATGACTATACGATCACGCCCATATGATGATTGCA